>JAHIAM010006410.1:0-58032 GCA_021605205.1 Aegilops longissima | reverse complement strand
TCTATTAATATCATCTTTCAAAATGGAATCAGGAGTCATAGGAAGCAAAGTAATATTTTATCCTTGTGAACAAGAGTATCTGATTGTTTCTACCATGGTGTACAGATTTTTATCAAATTGCCATGGTCTACCAAGTAATAAGGAACATGCTTGCATAGGTACCACATCACAATCAACATAATCAGCATATGTAGAGATACTAAAATACACACGAACAGTCGTGTTACCTTAACCTTGCAGCTGTTGTTGAACCATTGGATGTAGTAAGGATGTGGATGTGGTCTTGTGGTGAGAGAAAGCTTCTCCACCATATCCATGCTAGCCAAGTTGTTGCAGCTCCCTCCATCTATGATGGCGCTTGAATAGAACGTTCCTTCACAACTCCTTTGTATGGAACAAGTTATGCCTCTGATTTTGCTCAGCTTGTGTAACCTGCACACTCAAAACACGTTGAGCAACTAAACATTCATACCTCAATCTTGACAGCCATGTATTGCGTCTCAGGATCAGAATCATCTCCACCATGTTCTTCATGTGTAATAAGAGCCAAAGTCTCTTCATCATAGTCACTAGCAGACTCATACCCACCATCCTCGAGCAATCATCACACGCTGAGATGTGCATTCTCTCATAAAATGTCCTCTTCCCTTACAACGACGACAAATAATATCACTTGTGTGCCCTGTTGGCGCCATGGAAGAAGAAGAGCTCTGTGTAGGCCCAGCAGGTGTACTCTTGGCGAGATAGTGGTGGTTGTGCACCTTTCTTGTATCACGGTTGGAGGTGGCAGCCGGCGGAGGTGCCGGTGTAGTAGAGCGTGTGGAAGTAGATGATGCACGTGGTGTCCATGATGAAGGTCGACCTGCGAGAAAAGTTAGTCGCGCCAAGGCACATCGATCCTGCACTTCACGTTCAGCTTTACAAGCAAGATGGAATAATCGAGTGATATTATTATAATCCTTGTAGTCTAGAATGGTCTGAATCTCTCTATTTAATCCACCCGAAAACGTGCAAGCATAGCTTCATTCTCCTCAACAATACCACATCTAATCAAGCCAGTTTGTAATTCGATAATATTCTTCTACCGAATTTTTCCTTGTCTTAAGCGCTGCAATTTTGAAGTAATTCACGTTGATAATATGGTGGAACCCAACGAGTCGCATAGCAGTTTTCAAAGCAGCCCAAGTAGCTGGAACAGGATATAATCTACAATGTTCGCACCACCAAACACATGCAAAGCTAGTGAAAGCACAAACAATGCAGCAGAACACGTCTCTCCTCGGGATATTGTAAACATGTAAATTGTTGTTCAGTTTCTAACTCCCAAGTAAGATATATATCAGGAACATATCTACCCTCAAATGGTGGAATATTCAATTTCAGTTTAGGGAGATGGTCATGATCTCGTACTGAAGGGGAGCCCTAACATTGCCATTATTTGCATGTGGGCGACCTGGTGGTTGTGGTGCGGTGGTGCTGGTGGTTGCACGTAGTTCGATGTTGATCAACCTCATCCTCGTAATCTCTCACATAATCATCCTCCCCACCGCAGCAGCAGGAGCCACGAAGTATCAACAGCAGCACCAAAGAGCTTGGCGGTGAAGAGGGACACGGGAAGCTCGGCGGAGGGCTGTTTCGCGATGTGGAGGTAGTCCGTGTTGTTGTAGTAGAGGTGCGTTAGGTGCAGCCGTGGTGGTGGTGGTAGCAGCGAGCAATTCATTAAACTTGTTATCGAGCTTTGTTTGACGCCTTCTCAATGCCATCTATCTTCTCCATGGCCTCTTCAAATCTATTTAGCACATCGTCCACCTGCCCACTCATCATTTGTTGAAACTTATCATGTAGCGCTTTGTTTGTCATGTTCTCCCGTCGGTCTAAATCGACTTGTGATCCTGCCATGGTTAGCAGCAATAGAAACACACAAGAATATGATTGACGGACTACTAGGAAGTGGTGGTGGTGGTGTGGTGGACGATCACAAATCCGTCAAGCAAATCTCAAATTCTTACCAGTTCTTACCCGGAAAGCGGTGATCGCAACCGATGTAGTCAAAACTCTCAAAGCTTGGATAGAGCGATTACGGGGAGAGTCAAGCGCACGATGTAGATGTATGTGGAGCTGGGAAGGCTTATAATATGGTAGCAAAAAGGTTAGCAATAATCAATTCAGAGATGCAAAGTTGAATAAGCGCTCAACGACGATCTTGTCTGGTCCTAGGCTAGACCATGCTAGAGACGCGAGCCTAGAACACTAACAAAATCACGGCGCTGCACGGAAACAACGGAAAAGCACACTCTGGAATTTTTTTTCGCTTTTCTTTTTTTTTTTTTTTTTGCTTTTTTTTTTTTTTTTTTTTTTTGAAAAATCACTATAATGGCGAGTGTCTCAAAACTCTTCCGAGGTCAAACCGACGGGATGGGCACGAAATTTTTGACCAATTTTTTTTTCGATTTGCCGGACCCAAAACTGAAGCGGGTCAAAAAACTTTCTATAATGGCGATTGTCTCAATACGTTTAGAAACACCTAAAAATAGGATAGCGGAAAATTTTTCGACAAGTGCGTTTTGGAAAATTTTGGGCCTAAACGGAGGGTGGTTTCAGACTCTTTTTTTCCAAACCTACTCCGCAAGGAAACACGAATCGGAAACTAGATGGATCTCAAAACAACCCTAATATGCAAGGAACTCAGATTGGTGGTGGATATATGGTGGTGGTATATGACAGGTGGTGGTATATAGTAGCGGTGGTGGTATATGGATACGGATTGGTGGTGGTATTTGGATACGGATTGGTGGTCGATATGGATACGGATGATGGTGCGGCGGCGGCGTGACAACTTATGACCGTAACTCAAACTCTAAAAGACTAGACTCTAAGACCAGCAACTTGACACGACGATGCAACATAAATTCAACAAAGCAAAACCCTAAAAAGATTATGCAAAGGCTCAGATTGGTTCGGATATGATGAACTAACCCTAATTTTTTTTGGCTTTTTCGTGGACTTTAGGTATGAAGAACAGACTCGATCTAATCTACGAAAAACTGTAAAATCTCACCGAGCAACCTGAAAATCTGATACCACTTGATAGAGGCAAAGGTGTCCGTCTTTCGATGAGATGTTGGTTTTCGCTTTGGAGGAAGTCGACTTTGACGATCCGACTATGAGCGTCTTGAGGACGTCGCGCCTTAGCAATCGCTAAACCAACTCCGAGAGGTTATTGACCACGCCGAACACGATCAACGACCACGAGGGTCTGCTTCCTGCGAGCAAGCGAAGAACAAGCAAGAAACTGAGATTGCAATCTGGATATTGCGAATATAAGATGAAAGCTTTATTGATCAAGGTGGGGTTCTGTGGCGCTTTATGCAGTCGTTGAACACAAACGAAATGCGGAGTTGCAGCTATGGCGAACTTTTAATCTAAACAAAACACAAGGTCTAAACGGTGCCCTAAGGGCTGTATATATGGAGGAAGAGGGGAATTTCGTGACCCTTGGTGGAGGGTCCAAATCAACCCTAACTCTTGTTTCCCCACACATACGGACTCTAAAACAGCCTATACTTAAGTATTTTGAAATTACATGGGCCTGGCCCACTAATAAGGTGACGAAGACACCTAGAATAGCCTCGGGACGACATTTATGAATTAGCATCTTGTATATTTCGTCCAAGGCTTCATGCACCCATTATGGTGGCTTCAAAGTCCTGAAATCATCACTTGTAACTCCGTTCTTGTTCCCCTTATGCATGGCATTATCTCCATGCTTGTTCTTGCTCCAATGTCCATCCTTCTCCAAGCTAGGGCCTTCATTTGTAAGCAAAACAAATGTATCCAATTTAGGCAGCATCATATTCTCATGAACATTAGAATCATTACCAAGAAACGTAAGTACCTGATAATTTAATTGGCGTGCGCGAGCTCTAGTAATTGGTCCAGTATATGTAGCAGTAGGGGCTGTGGGTGTAACAATGGTATTGATGTCCTCATCATAACTCCGTTCTTGTTCCCCTTGCGCATGCCAACATCTCCATGCTTGAACTTGCTCCAAGGTTCATCTTTCTTGTCCATGGTAGGCCCTTCATTTGTAAGCAAAACAAATGTATCCAATTTAGGCAGCATCACATTCTCATGAACATTGGAATCATTACCAAGAAACGAAAGTACCTGATAATTCAATTGGCGTGCGCGAGCTCTAGTAATTGGTCCAGTATGTATAGCAGCAGGGGTTGTGGGTGTAACAATGGTATTGATGTCCTCATCAGCTCCCAAGTACAACTTCACCGCCATCCCTCTTTGTGGCATTGATGATGCCGAGTCTACCTTGACTCTTTTTCAAGATGGTGCAGCGACAAGTACGACTACGGAGACCTTCAAGGACCAAGCTTTGGAGGCAAGCGACAAAGTGGCGAGCAAGGATGATGCTTCCATCTTAGGAGGCGAGAGTGATGTTGTGCCATCTTCGGCCTTCATCCACGACGAGAGTGATGTTGAGCCATCTTCGGCCTTCATCCACGACGAGAGCGATGATGTGCCATCTTCGGCCTTCATCCACGACGACGACTACGAGACGGTTGAGCATGGGATTTTCCCTTCGACCACGGCGACGTCCGATGACTTGAGTGACTTTTGCCACCATATTGAGAGTGAGAGTGACTTCACCACTAGCCCCATACATGATGAGCTACCCCAATTCCCATGTGAGGAGAGCCACAACCCCCACCACTTGAGTGAGATGAGTGACTCCACCATACGTGAGTTTGAGTGCACCTATTTTGAGGGAGTGAGTGAACCACCACATAGAGAGAGTGAGATAGTTGATAGGTCATGTGAGGCCACTTTCAACACTAACAACTTGACCTCTACCTCTATTGTGTCTTCTCATTTGGTGCTAGGTCCCATTTATGATGACGCGCCGATCCTCGACGACTGCGTCCTCCCTTTGGACAAGACGATGGCCATGGTGGAATATGATGCACCCCCCACATGGTTCCATCAAGATGAAGATGACCACCATTTGGTCTTTCCCACCTCACCTACACCACTTGAGTGGAATGACAAAGGTAACATAGGTGACGGTGATGCTCTAGTCCCACTAGTGAACATTCTTGAGATTGATTGCTTGCATGATGTTGATCCACCTAGTACCATGCTTCATGCTAGTATGATTTCCCCATGTGATGATTTGCCCAGTTATGATGAATATGATGATTCTCATGTGGAGTCTATTAGTTGTGATGCCATGTTACATCGGATTTCTTGTGACAATTCTTTAGGTCACATCATGTTTGCTAATCCGCTTGACTAGTCATATGCTATGCATGAGATCCATCATATGTCTTATTTGCAATCTCTTCATAGTGACTATGCATATGCCATTAAAATAAACCCAATTTGCACATATGGCATAGATGACAAGCCCATGGTTATTGGCATTTGTTTTTCTTGTGATGATATTGATAAGCTCCCTTTGCATCCTTTATCTCATATGCCATGCCATGCCCTCCTAGCTTCGGATATGCATTGTTTTGGATGCTGTCCATTTTCTCCATGTGATGTTTCCGCTATTGCTCATGAGGAGACCCCCATAGTTTCCTCATACATGTTAGGAGAATTTGATCCATCCCATTCATTGCATGATCCCCATACTTGATAGAGGCAAAGGTGTCCCGATGTTTCGATGAGATGGTGGCTATCGTTTCTGTGGGAGTCGACCTTGATGATCCGACTAGAACGTCTTGAGACGTCAGCGCTTAGCAATCGCTAAACCAACTTCCGAGGGTTATTGACCACGCCGGAGCACGATCAACCTGACCACGAGGGCCTGTTTCCTGCGAGCAAACGAAGAACAAGCAAGAAACTGAGATTGCAATCTGGATATTGCGAATATAAGATGAAAGCTTTATTGATCAAGGTGGGGTTACATGGCGCCTTGGTCCGGTTGTTGAACACAAACGGCAATGCAGCGAAGTTGCAGCTATGGCGAACTTTTGATCTAAACAAAACCCAAGGTCTAAACGGTGCCCTAAGGGCTGTATATATGGAGGAAGAGGGGGGGAATTTCGTGGCCCTTGGTGGAGGGGTCCGAAATCAACCCTAACTCTTGTTTCCCCACACATACGGACTCTAAAAACAGCCTATACTTAAGTATTTCGAAATTACATGGGCCTGGCCCAATAATAAGGTGACGCAGCACCTAGAATAGCCTATGGACGAATATTATGAAGTGGCATCTTGTATATTTCGTCCAAGGCCTCATGCACTCATTAGGGTGGCTTCAAAGTCCCGAATCATCACTTGTAACTCCGTTCTTGTTCCCCTTAGCATGCCAACATCTCCATGCTTGAACTTGCTCCAAGGTTCATCTTTCTTGTCCATGGTAGGCCCTTCATTTGTAAGCAAAACAAATGTATCCAATTTAGGCAGCATCATATTCTCATGAACATTGGAATCGTTACCAAGAAACGAAAGTACCTGATAATTCAATTGGCGTGCGCGAGCTCTAGTAATTGGTCCAGTATGTATAGCAGCAAGGGCTGTGGGTGTAACAATGGTATTGATGTCCTCATCAATACTTGTGTGCACCATATGCTCCCCATGAATGAAAATGCTATCGATGCGCCATATACTTGCATTCTCAATTGGTGTCCCCATCGTGTCATACATAATAACTATTCTTTCATGATGGATGACATGTTCTTATACCATGCATCAAATTTCTTTGAGCGATGCTTTTCTTGTGCTAACTCACATGTGCACATACACATCATGATGGATGATGTGTACATTTACCACACACACAATTTCTTTCGTTTGTGTCTCTTTTGTGTAGGTACGCATGAATACTTGTCAACTTCGCAATCCCACGAGTTGACAAAACGAGCTCTAGAGAGCAACGATGATTTTGGATCCCATGGATTGTCTTTCCCACCGCTCTCTTCGCGCAAAGACTTCGCGCATTTCTTCTACATGGCCCTCACTTGGCTATGGGTTATGGTCCATTACATATTCTATGCCCATCTTGCCATGTTCACTTTGCATGATATGCCCATCCCTATGCCTTTGCCATGCATTTGTGACCCATGCTTTGCATTACACATGATGATTGATTCTAGTACTTGTATGTGTATTTGCAAGCGTGGTGGAGATATTGTTTGGTATTGCCATGATTGCTTTGTGCCCCATGCCTATGATGACACTATGATCTTGCTTTGTGTTCGTGCTTGCGATATGTCATGTGCATTCCCTATGCCTATTATTTGTTTACATGACATGATTGCCATGATTTACTCTAGTGTGTTGCATCTTCGCTCCACTAGTTTGCACGACTTGATTACAATGCTTGCTTATGTTGCATCACCAATGATTCATACTTGCTCATTTCATGCGGTTGATGACAACCATCTATATGCTTTGCACATGATTCATATTGCTTCTTGTCATATATCTCTATGTGTTGCCTCCCTCATGCTAGATTTGCCATGTATTGAGTGCAACAATGATTCTCTTCTTGCTCATGAGATTGCCCCCATAGCATTCTCGCATATATTTGGAGATTTTGACATAATTCTTGTGAAGCATGCTTGTCTAACTTCTTTGCACCATATACCTAGTGCCATGAATATTGCCATTGTTGCATCATATTATTCATGCACTTGTCCTTCTAATGGTTTTGTGCAAAAGATGAGAACCATCATGATGGATGATGTGTTTGTCTACCATGCGCATACTTTCTTTGTTTTGTTTTGTGCATGTGTAGGATACTTGGACTTCGCATCGACTTCCACTTCACGTGAGTTGACCACTCGAGCTCTTGAGAGCGAGCCTCTTACATTCTACCACGACTCGCTTCTACACCACATTTCCTACCACTTCGGCATTGTGAAGAATGCACAAGGACACGCTTTCAAGGTGACATCCTTCTTGACATTGGATATTGTGGATCATACTTCATGTGTTGCTTGCACCATTTGCCCGCATGTTCGAGATATTGCTTTCACCAAGGATTGCCACATTTCCATGCTTCATAATATATATACCTTGTGTGTTGCATCCAATTTTTGGACTACTTGCTACGATCATATGGTTGGTTGCACCAATATCATTTCTTCACATATGTCATATCCCATTGATTGCTACATGCTTGACTTGATTGCCTCACACATGATGAACAATTGCTCTTTCTATTGTGTTGAGTGCCATACTATCTTCACTACACCCTATGCACATTATGCTTGGATTGTCTTGCACTTGACCCATGTGTTTAGACACTTCATTTTATTTGGTGTTGTGAATACTTCCTATGCCTACCATCGACCATTTGTCGAGCGCTTTAAGCATGCTTGCTATGACCTTGAGGTGGATGCTTATGCTCTTGTCACACATATTTGCATCTCTACCTCACATTTACATGCTTGTTCCCATGATATCTTTGCTTGTGCTCTATTGATATGCTTACATGCCATGTCACAATCCTTTGTCACACCCTATGCTATGCTTGATGACAACACTTGTTTGGTGAATCACCTCTTGAATGCTTGGTTTTGCACTAACGCTAACCACATTTGTTTTTCCAAGTGTTTGTCCTATTTACTCCTTTTGAAGGAATCACAAGATGGTGCGACATTGGAGAGTGCCCATTTCGAGCTTCAAGATGACGAGAGCTTGGTGATCGACCACTTTGACACGGCACCGCCATCTCTTTCCCATGGTGATTTGGTTTTCGATCCGAGGTCGGATCCTTTCCAAGGGGGAGGGGATGATGCGGAGCATCCTACGGTCATCACCATGTCAAGAGTCCATTTGGCAAGTGACACGTGCGACCTCTTCTTCACATACACAAAGGTGAATCTTCTCCTTTACACGTGCTCACTTGACCCCTTCGAGGATGGTATACTACTTGACACTTCCCCCGTGTGCATGCATAGGTATTGTCGGAGCTTCTCGGATGTCAAGGAGGAGTGCAAGCCAAGGAACGACTACACCATCCGCGAGGGAAGCATGGAAGCGACGACGGAAGAAGACGGAGCTGCTGAAGCTACAGCGGCCAGACATCCAGGCCAGAGGCCGGACATCCGGCGCCTCACAAAAGCCCGGACATCCGGCCAACCGCCCCGGACATCCGGCGCCTCACAAAAGCCCGGACATCCGGCCAACCGCCCCGGACATCCGGCGTCTCACGAGAGCCCGGATATCCGGCCTGAAGCCCGGAAATCCGGCACCTCACTCCCGATTCGGCAGAAACCGTTGCCTGGCCGGACATCCGCCGGGTAGCCCGGACATCTGGCGCCTCATGGCCCGGACATCCGGGCCCCGCCGGACATCCGGCCTTTATGCAGACAAAGATGAGCGGGCCAGGGCCCATGTACCCTCCAACTCGCCCCAACTTGTACTAGCACTATATATACTTCTTCCCCTCCTCCTAGTTAGGGTTAGCTTTGGATTAGCTCATGTTTAGGTGAGAGAGCCTTTGCTCATCCACTTGGCTACTTCTCCTCGGAGATCAGGACCTCTACGGAGAAGATCCCCAAGCGGATTCAAGACCCCCTTCTAGGGTGGACCCCATCAAGACCTCCTCTCGGAGAAGAACGGCTACTCGTGTATCCTTACCTTTGTTGTTCTTAAATCTTGTGCCACTCTATGTGATCGATAATCTAGCACTTGTGTGATTGGTTTCGTGTCGGTTGAGTGAATTCTCTCTCGTTTTCCCCGTGTTTCCCTCTTGTTCTTCCGCGTGTTCTTCGTGATCCCCCGTAGGATCCGCTCCAACGTGAAAGATCGTCCACGTAGGGTTCCGCCCTACATCAGATCCCTCGAAGGACACGGAGAACACGGGGAAGAACGGAGAGATACCACGAGGGGAAACACTCAAGAACAAGTCCAATCACACATCCTCTAGACAATCAAACACACAAGATCCACAAGGTACATGAACAACAAAGGGAAAGATACAAGGTAGAGTTCTTCTCCGTGAGGAGGTGATGTAGGGCGGAACCCTACGTGGGCGATCTTTCACGTTTGGAGAGAATCCCTACGAGGAACACGAAGAACGAGCGGAAGAACACGAGGAAAACACGGGAGAACGAGAGAGATCACTCAACCAACAAGGAATCGATCACACAAGTGCTAGATTATCAAACACATAGAGTGGCACAAGATTCAAGGACAACAAAGGGTAGGATACAAGGGTAGCCGTTCTTCTCTCCGAGAGGAGGTCTTGATGGGGTCCACCCTAGAAGGGGGTCTTGAATCCGCTTGGGGATCTTCTCCAAGAGGTCCCGATCTCGAGGAGAAGTAGCCAAGTGGATGAGCAAAGGCTCTCACACAAAATATGAGCAAATCCAAAGCTAACCCTAGCTAGGAGGAGGTGGGGAGTTTATATAGCATATGTTCACGAAGGGGTAAGTGAGGAGGGATACATGGGCCTCTGCCCGACTCTGCAAGGCAAGCAGGCGGTAGTACTGGCAAAGGGCGGTAGTACCGCTCAAGCGGTAGTGCCGCTTGGGCTGAGCGGTAGTACTGGCCCGGATCGTCATGTAACACTAGTACTTGTCGGGTTGAGCGGTAGTGGCGAAGCGGCAAGGGGGGGTAGTATCACTGGTTAGCGGTAGTACCGCTTACGGGCGGTAGTACCGCTCAGGGGCCTTTAGCGGTAGTACCGCTTGGTGTTCCGTGTATCGCTCATGCCTGGTCTTCTTTCTCCTTCTCCTTCGTTCGCTCACCTCGCTTGCCCTTGGTCCTTGGGCTCTCCATGGTCTCCTCGGGTGTACCTGAGTATGCACAAGGTCCGCTCTGTCAAGTAGCATCCATGTCTTACATGCGAAAAGGAAGATTCGGAAAGGAGATGATTCACCTTAGGTCCAATGGCGAAAGTCGAGGTCTCATCTTATGTATCCTTGGGGCTTGGAGAGTAGATGGAGTGTACATGGGGATGTCCATAGATGCTCCGCATCATCTCCCTCCCTTGGGAAAGATCCGACCTCGGATCGTGATCCTCATCACCATGGAAACGGTTGTCGAGACGGACTTGTAGTTGGACGGTTGAAGACATGGCGCAATCCAAGTAGTCCACGGTGTCGCCGGGATGGTAGACATGCAAAGAGAGCAAACACAAGCAACACTCGAAATACAATGGTTAGCGCACACAAAGTGTCCATCATGTAAGAATGAGTCCGTATGGCAAGATTGTTCATGACAAAGCATGAGATGCTTATCAAAATGATGTAAAATGACATGTAAAGCATTCATGGGAACAAAAGCATGGTGCACAAAGTGTTACAAATTCTACCATTGTGCAAAATGATGTCATAGAGAGACGGTTTATCAATAGCATGAATATGGCAATGGATGCTCAACATGTGTATGATATCATGCAATTGATGATAGGCAATGTGATCATTATGTATGAAGATGCCATCAAGAAAGATCACAACAAATTTGCTAAGAAAATGCACAAGCTCATATATCATGGATGACATGGGAATACAAGATGCAACAAGGCAATCATAATGTGAGTCAATCCATGCATAAGACGCAAATTTGTGGTGAGTATGATATGTCCATCGAGCATGAGTATGATCACAATCAACAAATATGGAGGTGTTGGTATACCAATGCTCGATGTTGAGGCATGAGTGGAAAACCAAGGTGCATCCAATAAGTGCGAAGCGCCTCAATGTGAAGGTCCAAAGAGCCAATCTCCAATGTTGCTCCTCCATCCAATAGATGTAGCATGTAGACAACAAGAAAGAAACAACAATGAAAGAGTGACCCATCCAATATGCAAACTTGAGGATGGCTCAAAGGGAAGGAGTTCACCTCAAGAAAGTTCCCAAAGATGTTGGACCCAGACATCATGTATGTCTTCACATATCCAATATGTCGCCCGACGGCACCGCCTTGTGAATCCTTCAAAATGAAAGAACATGACAAACACTCGGAAAAACAAATGAGGTTAGCGGAAGTGCAAAACCTATCATTCGTGTGGTAAGATACCAAACAAGTGTATGCATCATGCTCATCATTAGAAAGGACAAGGAGCATTTCAAAGTATGGAGGCATATGATGTAAGAACATCCAAATACAAGAGGCTCAATCAAACAAGCATGCATCACAAGTAATATGTCAAAGTCTCCAAGATCAATAAGCATAGTATGGTTGCACTCAATACAAGTGGATATGAAAGAGGCAACTAATGGACACAAGAGACAATGATCAAGATATATCATGTGAGAGGCATGAGCATATATGTCATCAACCCAAGAAAGCAAGTGATAGTGGAACATGGGTGATGCAACATAGCAAGCAATCATAGCGATCAAGTCAAGCAAGCTAGTAGTGCGAAGATGCAACATACTACAAGGAATCATGGCAAGCATGTCATGTGTGCAAATAGTGGGCATGAATAATTCACATGGCATAGCACAAGCATGAAAGCAAGATATGAGAAAATTATCATCAATGTATTGGCAAGAGGCCATATGTAAATAGCAATGGATCATCATGACTCTCCCAACACAACAATCAACAATAGCATGGGGCACATGATAAACATGGCAAAAGCAACAAGGATCTCCACCAAGCATGCAAATACACATAGGAGTATCGTAATGGTGAATCATGGGTATATGCAAGCAAGGGTCACAATTGCATGGCAAAGGCATAGAAGCAAGCATAACATGCAAAGTGAACACGATAGAATGGGCATAAGGTAACAAGTGGTAAATAGCCCAAAGCCGTGTGAGAGACAAGTAAAAGAGATGCTGTAGTCCTTGCGCCAAAGGAATGGTGGTAAGGATAGTCCACGAGATCCCAAAGCATTGTTGCTCTCAAGAGCTCGCCACAACTCATGGGATTGAGAAGTTGACGATTGTATGTGGAGTACCTACACAAAACAAAGACAAAGGGAAAATTGTGTGTGCGTGGTAGATGTACACATCATCCATCATGATGCATATGTGCATGTTTGTTAGCACAAAATATCCAATGCTCAAATAAATGAGATGCGTGATATAGAAACATGTCATCCATCATGATAGGTTTGTTATTATGTATGGCATAATGGAGACTCAAATTGTGTAATGCAT
This sequence comes from Aegilops longissima, assembly GCA_021605205.1. Lineage (NCBI taxonomy): Eukaryota > Viridiplantae > Streptophyta > Magnoliopsida > Poales > Poaceae > Aegilops > Aegilops longissima. Next base: position 44,947 of record JAHIAM010006410.1, on the reverse strand, counting down.
CATGAGCAATATCTAGAGCATTGTTATTCATGGAATGCATATGGTGCAAGCAATTATGTGAATCATGCAAAATATGGGATGAATTAAAATCTCCTAATGTATATGAGGAAACTATGGGGTCTCCTCATGAGCATTAATGGAAACATCACATGGAGAATATTGACAACATCCAAAATAATGCATATTTGGAACAATGTGATCATGGCATGGAATAGTAGATGAATTGCATAAATCATGTAAAGGAAGCATGGCAATATCATCACAAGAGAAGCAAAAGGCCAATGACCATCATCTCGCCATCTATGCCATAAGTGCAAATGGGATTTATTTTAATGGGGCATGCATAGTTACTATGTTGAGATTGAAATGATGCAATATGGGAGATCTCACTCATAGCATATGACAAATTCAATGGATTGTCAAACATGAAGTGACCAATAGAATTTTCACAAGATATCCTATGAAGCATAGCATCACAACTAGGCAACTCAACATGCTCATCATCATATTCATCATAAATAGGTAAGTCAAGGCATGAAGAAGTTTCACTAGCATGAAGCATGGTAATAGGTGGGTCGACATCATGGGAGCAATCAATGTCAAGATTGTCCACTAGTGGGACAAGAGAAGTACCATCACCTATGTTACCTTTGGAAGGTCGCTCATGAGTTGTAGGTGAGGTGTTGAAGATCGCCTCGTTGTCATCTTCATCTTGATGGAACCATGTGGGGTGCATCATCATCAATCATGGCCATCGCTGCTCCAATGTAGGGATGGACTCATCGAGGATAGGCATGTCGTCATGTAGGAGACCTAGCACCAAAGAAGAAAACACACTAGGAGTAGAGGTTAAGTCGTTAGAAGTCATAGTGGCCTCATGTGTCGTGTCAACTACCTCACTCACTAAGTGTTGTGGCTCACTCACTCCCTCAAGGATGCTCTCACTGTATGGTGGGTGGAGTCACTCATGGCGCCAACCTCACATAGGATGTGTGGCATGCTCTCATGTGTGGGGCTAGTGGTGGTCACACTCATCCTCTCATAGGAAATGCTCTCAATGTCACGTATGGTGGAGTCACTGTCACTCATGGTGGTGGCTCTCCTCACATGGCAATTGGGGCATCTCGACATATGTGGGTGCCGGAGAGATGTAGGTGCAATGTCTCCATGCGCGCAGTCGCAGAGCTTGACTCGGAGTATGATTCCAATGTGGGCGCCTGCCTTCATGTTGTTGAAGAGGTTCAAGCCATCGCCGTGGTCGAAGGGGATGGCCCTTGCTCGACCGCCTTGTCACCGCCTTGGTGTTGGAGGCCCATATGATGTGGCACCTCATAGCTCGCCTCCATGACCGAAGGGAATGTCCAATGCTCGCCATCTTCCTTGAGGGGCTTCCAAAATGGAAGTGTCGCCTCGCTCGTAGGGTGGTCGCCTTGGACTTGATGAAGTCGATGTAGGCGCACACGGGAAGTAGGCGAAGATGCCGACGTCCAAAGGCGAAGATGCCTTGAGAACACTTGGCTAAGATGCCAAGTGGTTGATGTAGCCGTAGCGCCGCCTTGGTGGTGGTCGCCTCGCGGTCTTCTCTTGTGCTTATGAAGCTCGACTTGGCATGAAGTAGGGCTGGTTGGGACTCGTGCATTTGCTTGTGGAGCATCTTCATGATGATGATGTCGTTGTCGTGTTTGAGCTCGTAGTAGATGTCGTCATCATCGCCGCCGCACATGATGCTTGAGGTGACTTGTCCTTCATGACGATGTTGATCACAAACGTGATGGTGGTCGCCATGTAGATGTGGACGAGGACGATTTGCACTTGCATCTTTTTCAAGGCTCAAGACTTGTGGCTTGAACGTCGCCGCCTTGAAGATGACGAAGGGAAGAAGACTTGATCAAGGCCCAATCTCCTCCATCCTTGCATCTTGCTCCTCTTTATGTGCGGCAAGCTTCTTGTCGAAGTAGTCCCTTCTCCTTGCTTCGAGTGATGAATGTTGATGGAGATGTTCTCGGCGCGCCTTGCAATCTTGCTTGTGTGCCTTGCACTTGTCGTTGTAGATCAAAGAGAGACGCTTTGGTGATGTAGTTGTTCACGCCCGTTGTTGTCGAAGACCGGAGATGATAGAGGCAAAGGTGTCCCGATGTTTGAATCAAGTTCACTGAGATGGTGGCTATCGCTCACACCTACACAAGTAAAGCTTATGGAGGAGCTCGTGATAGAGGCAAAGGTCGACCTTGACGATCCGACTACGATCGTGCGAGACGTCGCCGCGCTTAGCAATCGCTAAACCAACTCCGAGGGTTATTGACCACGCCGAGCACGATCAACTCTGACCACGAGGGCCTGCTTTCCTGCGAGCAAACGAAGAACAAGCAAGAAACTGAGATTGCAATCTGGATATTGCGAATATAAGATGAAAGCTTTATTGATCAAGGTGGGGTTCTGTGACGCTTTGTCCGGTCGTTGAACACAAACGGCACGCCGGGTTGCAGCTATGGCGAACTTTAATCTAAACAAAACCCAAGGTCTAAACGGTGCCCTAAGGGCTGTATATATGGAGGAAGAGGGGGAATTTCGTGGCCCTTGGTGGAGGGGTCCAAATCAACCCTAACTCTTGTTTCCCCACACATACGGACTCTAAAACAGCCTATACTTAAGTATTTCGAAATTACATGGGCCTGGCCCACTAATAAGGTGACGCAGCACCTAGAATAGCCTCGGGACGACATTTATGAAGTGGCATCTTGTATATTTCGTCCAAGGCTTCATGCACCCATTATGGTGGCTTCAAAGTCCTGAAATCATCACTTGTAACTCCGTTTGTTCCCTTTGCATGGCATTATCTCCATGCTTGTTCTTGCTCCAATGTCCATCCTTCTCCAAGCTAGGGCCTTCATTTGTAAGCAAAACAAATGTATCCAATTTAGGCAGCATCATATTCTCATGAACATTAGAATCATTACCAAGAAACGAAAGTACTGATAATTTAATTGGCGCGCGAGCTCTAGTAATTGGTCCAAGATATGTAGCAGCAGGGGCTGTGGGTGTAACAATGGTATTGATGTCCTCATCATCCTCCCTTCTTGAAATGAAGTCGCCCTCGACGGAAGCTCATATTCCTCACCCAAATAAGGCTTCAAATCTGCAATGTTAAAAGTGGACTAACCCCAAAATCTGCAGCAGCTCAAGTTTATATGCATTATCATTTATTTTCTCTAACACCTTAAATGGACCATCAAGACGTGGCATTAGCTTTGATTTATGCAAATTAGGAAACCTATCTCACGCAAATGTAACCAAACAAGATCTCCGTGCAAAGACAACATGTTTTCTACCCTTATCTCCAACAAGTTTATATTTAGCATTCATACGCTCAATGTTTTCCTTAGTTATCTCATGCATTTTAAAATCAATTCAGCACGTTCTTTAGCATCAAAATTAACCTTCTCCAAGATGGAAGAGGCAACAAATCAATAGGTGCACGAGGTAGGAAGCCATACACAATTTCAAAAGGGCACATCTTAGTAGTAGAATGCAATGAACGATTATAAGCAAATTCAATATGAGGCAAGCATTCTTCCCACATTTTCTTATTATTCTTCAAAACAGCCCTAAGCATAGTAGACAATGTTCTATTGACTACTTCAGTTTGTCCATCAGTTTGGGGGTGACAAGTAGTACTAAAAGCAGTTTAGTCCCCAACTTAGCCCATAAACATCTCCAAAAGTGGCTAAGAAATTTAGTATCACGATCTGAAACAATAGTATTTGGCACACCATGCAAGCTTAATAATTTCACGAAAGAACAAATCAGCAACATTAACAAAGATCATCGCTTTTATGACATGGTATAAAGTGTGCCATTTTCGAGAATCTATCCACGACAACAAATATGTTATCCTCCCTTCTTTGTTCGAGGTAAACCTAAAACAAAGTCCATAGATATATCCTCCCAAGGAACACTAGGCACAGTGCAAAGGCATATATAAACCATGAGGATTGAGTCGTGACTTAGCTTTTTGACATGTAGTGCAGCGAGCAACAAAACGCCAACATCCCGCCTCATCTTTGGCCAAAAGAAATGTGTAGCAAGTATATCCTCCGCCTTCTTCACGCCAAAGTGTCCCATTAATCCTCCTCCATGCGCCTCCTGCAACAACAAAAGACGAACAGAGCTAGCAGGAATGCATAGCTTGTTAGCACGGAACACAAAACCATCATTAATAACGAACTTGTTCCATGTTCTTCCTCTTTACAATTCTGCATTACATCTTTAAAATCAGCATCATGCACATATTGATCTTTGATGGTCTCCAAACCAAATATTTTGAAGTCAAGTTGTGAAAGCATAGTATATCGACGAGACAAAGCATCAAGAATAACATTTTCTTTACCCTTCTTGTGTTTAATGACATAAGGGAAAGTCTCAATGAATTCAACCCATTTAGCATGTCTACGATTCAGTTTAGCTTGACTTTTAATATGTTTCAAAGATTCATGATCGAATGTATAACAAATTCTTTGGGCCATAAATAATGTTGCCATGTCTCTAAAGTCCTAACAAGAGCATATAATTCTTTGTCATAAGTAGAATAGTTCAGACTAGGCCCACTCAATTTTTCGTAAAAGTATGCAACAGGTTTGCCATCTTGTAATAACACACCTCCTAATCCAATTCCACTAGCATCACATTCAAGCTCAAAAGTCTTATTAAAGTCGAAGTTGGAGTAAAGGAGCATGTGTCAACTTATCTTTCAATACCGTGAAGGCTTCTTCCCGTGCGGTACCCCAAACAAAAGGCACATCCTTCTTTGTAAGCTCATTGAGAGGTGCAGCAATGGTGCTAAAGTCTCTCACAAAACGCCTATAGAAACCAGCGAGTCCAAGAAAACTCCTCACTTGTGTGACCGCTTTGGGCTGCGCCAACTCTCAATAGCTTCAATCTTGGCTTTATCAACTTCAATTCCCGTGGAGTAACAACATAGCCAAGAAAAGATACTCGGTCGGTGCAAAAGGTGCACTTCCCAAGGTTACCAAACAAACGTGCATCACGAGAGCATTAAAAACAGCACGTAAATGTTCCAAATGTTCTTCCAAAGATTTGCTATAAATCAGTATATCATCAAAGTAAACTACCACAAATCGTCCAATGAAAGCACGTAAAACTTCGCTCATTAATCTCATGAAAGTACTAGGTGCATTAGTTAACCCAAAAGGCATGACTAACCACTCATATAATCCAAACTTAGTTTTAAATGCTGTTTTCCATTCATCTCCCAATTTCATACGAATTTGATGGTATCCACTACGCAAATCAACTTTGGAGAATATTGTAGAGCCACTCAATTCATCAAGCATATCATCTAGCCTAGGAATAGGATGACGATAACGAATAGTAATATTATTAATGCCTCTACAATCAACACACATACGCCGACGCACCATCCTTTTTAGGCACTAGTATAATAGGAACAGCACAAGGACTAAGAGATTCGCGATATAACCTTTGTCGAGCAGCTCCTGTACTTGACGATAATCTCCTTCGCCTCCTCCGGATTGGTACGGTATGGTGCGCGGTTGGGTAGCGATGCACCGGAATTAAGTCAATTTGATGCTCAATCCTCGAATAGGTGGTAATCCGGTGGCACGCCTTGTGGGAAGACGCCAATAACTCCCCGCAAAATGTTAGTGACAGCAGGGGCAAAGAGGAAGGCACGCCCTCGAATGAAAATAATGCCTCTTTGCACACAAAAGCATAGCAAACAGATTTGCTAGAATCTAGCTCATCAATATCAGATTTGGTGGCAAATAAACATGCACTTTTCAGTTTAATTTCAGAAGCAACATTAGATGGTTTATTATTAGGCTTCATTTGTTGCTCAAATTCTTTTGCCACAATCTGATTTTCACTCTTATTTTTCTCCTGTTTTGCTTTATTAGCTCTATTAATATCATCTTTCAAAATGGAATCAGGAGTCATAGGAAGCAAAGTAATATTTTTATCCTTGTGAACAAGAGTATACTGATTGTTTCTACCATGGTGTACAGAATTTTATCAAATTGCCATGGTCTACCAAGTAATAAGGAACATGCTTGCATAGGTACCACATCACAATCAACATAATCAGCATATGTAGAGATACTAAAATGCACACTAACAAGACGTGTTACCTTAACCTTGCCGCTGTTGTTGAACCATTGGATGTAGTAAGGATGTGGATGTGGTCTTGTGGTGAGAGAAAGCTTCTCCACCATATCCATGCTAGCCAAGTTGTTGCAGCTCCTCCATCTATGATGACGCTAATAGAACGCTCCTTCACAACTCCCTTTGTATGGAACAAGTTATGCCTCTGATTTTGCTCAGCTTGTGTAACCTGCACACTCAAAACACGTTGAGCAACTAAACATTCATACCACAAGATCTTCAAGAGCCATGTATTGCGCCTCAAGATCGTAATCATCTCCACCGTGTTCTTCATGTGTAATAAGAGCCAAAGTCTCTTCATCATAGTCACTAGCGGACTCATACCCACCATCCTCGTGAGCAATCATCACACGCTGAGATTGGCATTCTCTCAAGAAAATGTCCTCTTCCCTTACAACGACGACAAATAATATCACTTGTGTGCCCTGTTGACGCCATGGAAGAAGAAGAGCTCTGTAGGCCCAAGAGGTGTGCTCTTGGCGATAGTGGTGGTTGTGCCTGCTTTCTTGTATCACGGTTGGAGGTGGCAGCCGACGGAGGTGCCGTGTAGTAGAACGTGTGGAAGTAGATGATGCACGTGGTGTCCATGATGAAGGTCGACCTGCAGAAAAGTTAGTCCGCGCCAAGGCCTGCCGATCCTGCACTTCACGCTCAGCTTTACAAGCAAGATGGAATAATCGAGTGATATTATTATAATCCTTGTAGTCTAGAATGGTCTGAATCTCTATTTAATCCACCCGAAAAACGTGCAAGCATAGCTTCATTCTCCTCAACAATACCACATCTAATCAAGCCAGTTTGTAATTCCCGATAATATTCTTCACCGAATTTTTCCTTGTCTTAAGCGCTGCAATTTTGAAGTAATTCACGCTGATAATATGGTGGAACCCAACGAGTACGCATAGCAGTTTTCAAAGCAGCCCAAGTAGCTGGAACAGGATATAATCTACAATGTTCGCACCACCAAACACATGCAAAGCTAGTGAAAGCACAAACAGCAGCAGGAACACGCCTCTCCTCGTGATATTGTAAACATGTAAATCGTTGTTCAGTTTCTAACTCCCAAGTAAGATATATATCAGAACATATCTACCCTCAAATGGTGGAATATTCAATTTCAGTTTAGGGAGATGGTCATGATCTCGCACTCAAGGGGAGCCCAACATTGCCATTATTTGCATGTGGACGACCTGGTGGTTGTGGTGCTGGTGGTTGCACGTAGTTCGATGTTGATCAACCTCATCCTCGTAAGCTCTCACATAATCATCCTCCCCACCGCAGCAGCAGGAGCCACGAAGTATCAACAAAGCAGACCAAAGCAGCTTGGCCAGTGAAGAGGGACACGGAAGCTCATGGAGGGCTGTTTCGCGATGTGGAGGTAGTCCATGTTGTTGTAGTAGAGGTGCGTTAGGTGCAGCCGGTGGTGGTGGTGGTAGACGCACGAGCAATTCATTAAACTTGTTATCGAGCTTTGTTTCAACGCCTTCTCAATGCCATCTATCTTCTCCATGGCCTCTTCAAATCTATTTAGCACATCGTCCACCGCCCACTCATCATTTGTTGAAACTTATCATGTAGCGCTTTGTTTGTCATGTTCTCCCGGTCGGTCTCGCCGGCTTGTGATCCTGCCATGGTTAGCAGCAATAGAAACACACAAGAATATGATTCGACAGACTACTAGGAAGTGGTGGTGGTGGTGTGGTGGGCAACACAAATCCGTCAAGCAAATCTCAAATTCTTACCAGCCTACCCAAGAAGAAAGGTGATCGGCAACCGATGTAGTCAAAACTCTCAAAGCTTGGATAGAGCGATTACTGTGGAGAGTCAAACACACGATGTAGATGTATGTGGAGCTGGGAAGGCTTATAATATGGTAGCAAAATGGTTAGCAATAATCAATTCAGAGATGCAAAGTTGAATAAACGCCAACGACGCAGATCAGGTTGGTCCTAGGCTAGACCGTGCTAGAGACACGAGCCTAGAACACTAACAAAATCACGGCGCTGCACGGAAACAACGGAAAAGCACACTCTGAATTTTTTTTTCTTTTTTTTTTTTTTTTTTTTTTTTTTTGCTGCTTTTTTTTTTTTTGCGAAAAATCACTATAATGGCGAGTGTCTCAAAACTCTTCCCAGTGTCAAACCGACAGATGGGCACGAAATTTTTTCGACAAAATTTTTTTTTTTTCGAACGCCGACCCAAAAACTGAAACGGGTCAAAAAAATTTCTATAACGGCGATCGCCTCAATCCACTTAGAAACACCTAAAATAGGATAGCCGTAAAATTTTTCGACAAGTGCGTTTTGAAAATTTTGGGCCTAAACGGAGGGTGTTTTCCGAGAAACCTACTCCGCAAGGAAACACGAATCGGAAACTAGATGGATCTCAAAACAAACCTAATATGAGAAGAACTTCGATTGGTGGTGGATATATGGTGGTGGTATATGGCAGCGGTGGTGGAATATGGATACGGATTGGTGGTGGTATATGGATACGGATTGGTGGTGGTATATGGATACGGATTCGAGCGGTGGCGGATAAGCAATGGTGGTAGATGGCAAGGCGATGATGATGGTGCGGTGGCGGCGTGACAACTTATGACCGAACTCAAACTCTAAAAGACTAGACTCTAAGACCAAAGAACTTGACACGACGATGCAACCGCAAATTCAACAAAGCAAAACCCTAAAAAGATTATGCAAAGGCTCAGATTGGTTCGGATATGATGAACTAACCCTAATTTTTTTTTGGCTTTTTCGTGGACTTTAGGTATGAAGAACAGACTCGATCTAATCTACGAAAAACTGTAAAATCTCACCGAGCAACCTGAAAATCTGATACCACTTGATAGAGGCAAAGGTGTCCCGATGTTTCGATGAGATGGTGGCTATCGCTTCGTGGAAGTCGACCTTGACGATCCGACTACGATCGTGCGAGACGTCGCGCCTTAGCAATCGCTAAACCAACTCCGAGGGTTATTGACCACGCCGAGCACGATCAACCGACCACGAGGGCCTGCTTCCGCGAGCAAACGAAGAACAAGCAAGAAACTGAGATTGCAATCTGGATATTGCGAATATAAGATGAAAGCTTTATTGATCAAGGTGGGGTTCTGTGGCGCTTTGTCCGGTCGTTGAACACAAACGGCACGCGAAGTTGCAGCTATGGCGAACTTTTAATCTAAACAAAACCCAAGGTCTAAACGGTGCCTTAAGGGCTGTATATATGGAGGAAGAGGGGGGGGGGGGATTTCGTGGCCTTTGGTGGAGGGGTCCGAAATCAACCCTAACTCTTGTTTCCCCACACATACGGACTCTAAAAACAGCCTATACTTAAGTATTTCGAAATTACATGGGTCTGGCCCAATAATAAGGTGACGCAGCACCTAGAATAGCCTCGGGACGACATTTATGAAGTGGCATCTTGTATATTTCGTCCAAGGCTTCATGCATCCATTATGGTGGCTTCAAAGTCATGAAATCATCACTTGTAACTCCGTTTGTTCCCCTTGCATGGCATTATCTCCATGCTTGTTCTTGCTCCAATGTCCATCCTTCTCCAAGCTAGGCCCTTCATTTGTAAGCAAAACAAATGTATCCAATTTAGGCAGCATCATATTCTCATGAACATTAGAATCATTACCAAGAAACGAAAGTACCGATAATTTAATTGGCGTGCGATCTAGTAATTGGTCCAATATGTAGCAATGGGGCTGTGGGTGTAACAATGGTATTGATGTCCTCATCATTGTTGTTGTAGACCAGATGAAATGCCTTGCCTATCCATCACAAGACTCGAGCAAATATGAGTGGGAGAAAGAGAAGAACTTATACCAATGTACCTTGACCGATGTTGAAAATGAATCAAGTTCACTCAAATGCGGACAAATAGCACTATTGGTACCAATCCTTGTCCTCACACCTACACAAGTAAAGCTTATCGAGGAGCTCGAGGATAGTGGCACAAAAATTTAATGCAAAATGTTAGCAAGAGTCAATAATGTTGAAAGAGATTCACAAATTCGCAAGTGAAACAAATGGACCAATAGCAAAGAATGGCACACGGAAACACACACGGATAGATAAATGGGGTCGTGCAACCAAGGAATGAGCACAAAATGTGGAATCCACGAAAACGCCGTGTTGCACAACTCAAGAGAGACGCTAGCACGATTGCTCAATAGGCGGATACGACACTTGTGCACAACCTATAAGATGCAAAATGGATAAACTTCTATCCCAAATATGCTATGTATGTATGGTTACCGGTGTTTCTCTCACAATGATCCAAGATGATCAAGTATGATACCATATGATATATTTGGATGCTATGGCTATTGCTTACAAGCTCTTTGCTATTTCTCTTTTGCTTAAAAGCTTATTCTCTTTTTTTTTATATGGCCACTTTTGCACAATGCACAAACCAAGATAGCTTTTGTGTATATGCGGAACGATATTGTGACACAATGGATGATATGATGATACCAAGATGATATGGTATGTATGCAATGGATGGTATGATCACAAAAGTGCACAAGTAACGTTGCCGGCAATACTCAAATGGCTAGTCTCGATAGGCAAGTAACGCAAAAGTAAGGCTAGGGGTTAACAATGCAATGGCAAGGGGAATATACAATGGAGGGATACCACGATACCAAGATGATATGGAGGTTACCGTCCGGTGATGATGAGTAGCGGTGTTCTTGATGTGGATACCAAGATGATGGAGACTCGTCCCTAAGTAGCCGAAACACCTTAGGAAACGGAAAAACCGCGCACTCAAAATCTCAAACTTCAATTGTCAAAGTGGTGGTAGCGGAAAGCGGTGGTGGTTTGCACTTGGCAATGCGGAAGTGGAATGATGGGCTATACACGTGTCGGAGTTGAAGTTGCCGTCCCTAAGTAGCCAAACACCTTAGGAGACACAAGCCACAACTCAAAAAGCTCAATCAACAATTGGGTTAAGTTGGGTTGTCTCAAGTGTATGGTGGGCAAGGTTATGTGGAAGTGGTGGTGGTGGTTGATGAAGAAGCAATCGTCCCTAAGTAGTCAAACACCTTAGGAGACTCTAATCACTACTCAAGCAACCACTAATGCTATGGGGAACAAAATTGGTTAGGTTGCGGAAGTTGGTGGTGGTTATGCGAGGATGTGGCGGAAGCCCTAGGCAAAGATGCCAAAGTTCACAAAATTTTATGGAGTCAAATGGTGATGGTAGTATTTTTATTGGAAGGGGATGTCAATAGCTTCAAAACGAGCTAAAGAACGCCAAAATCGGACTCGGATGAATTAGTTATGGCGAAACGGTGAAAGTCGGAAGGCTGAATCGGGTAGGGCGGTAGTACTGCTTGGGAGGGCGGTAGTATCACTGTAGCGGTAGTACTGCTTGGAACGGGCGGTAGTACCGCCAGTGTCGGGTTTTTTCGCAAAATCTGGCTCGGGGGGCGGTAGTGCCGCTTGAAGGGCGGTAGTACCGCTTGAGGTGCTAAGCGGTAGTACCGCTTGAAGGGCGGTAGTACCGCTCGTGTCGGGATTTTTCGCAAATCCGGATAGGGGCGCGATTTTGGGGCGGAAATGGATGATTTCGGGTCAAAATTAGAGAGATTTCGTGGATGGAAAGTGGGGAAACTTGGGGAAATGCTAGATCCACTTGAAACCAAGCAAATCCATGGATCAAAATCAACAAAACATCATCAAAACTAACAAATCACAAAAAAATTGGGGCTATTTTTGGTGGGGATTTTCGATTTAGGACTAAATCAACAAAATCAAGCTAGAAAAAGAGGGTAGGGCTCCAAAACGTGATCAACCTAAGCTCGATACCATAGATGATGTAGGGCGGAACCCTCGTGGACGATCTTTCACGTTTGGAGCGAATCCTACGAGGAACACGAAGAACACGCGGAAGAACACGAGGAAAACACGGGAGAACGAGAGAGATCACTCAACCAACAAGGAATCGATCACACAAGTGCTAGATTATCAAACACATAGAGAGGCACAAGATTCAAGGACAACAAAGGGTAGGATACAAGGGTAGCCGTTCTTCTCCGCGAGAGGAGGTCTTGATGGGGTCCACCCTAGAGGGGGGTCTTGAATCCGCTTGGGGATCTTCTCCAAGAGGTCCCGATCTCGAGGAGAAGTAGCCAAGTGGATGAGCAAAGGCTCTCACACAAATATGAGCAAATCCAAAGCTAACCCTAGCTAGGAGGAGGTGGGGAGTTTATATAGCATATGTTCACGAAGGGGTAAGTGAGGAGGGGATACATGGGCCTCGCCCGACTCTGCGAGGCAAGCAGGCGGTAGTACGGGCAAGGGCGGTAGTACCGCTCAAGCGTAGTGCCGCTTGGGCTGAGCGGTAGTACTGGCCCGGATCGTCGTAACACTAGTACTTGTCGGGTTGAGCGGTAGTGGCGAGCGGCAGCGCAAGGGGGCGGTAGTATCACTGGTTAGCGGTAGTACCGCTTACGGGGGTAGTAGTACCGCTCGGGGCCTTTAGCGGTAGTACCGCTTGGTGTTGGCGGTAGTACCGCTCGCCACTGGTCTTCTTTCTCCTTCTCCTTCGTTCGCTCACAAGACGCTGGCCTTGGTCCTTGGGCTCTCCATGGTCTCCTCGGGTGTACTGAGTATGCACAAGGTCCGCTCTTGAAGTAGCATCCATGTCTTACATGCGGAAAGGGAAGATTCGGAAAGGAGCGAGTTCACCTTAGGTCCAATGGCGCAAAGTCGAGGTCTCATCTTATGTATCCTTGGGGCTTGGAGAGTAGATGGAGTGTACATGGGGATGAACGTGGGATGCTCCGCATCAGGAGGTCTTGAAGGGGGCCGCCCAAGAGGGGGTCTTAATGATATATCCCGCAGGATCTTCTCCTAGATGGAGATCTTGGCCTCCAATGGAGTAGTGGTCTCTCTCTCTCTCAAGAGTAGAGGAAGGTAGGAGCAAAGCACACATACAAATGAGCTATCACTTTGCTAACCCTAGAAAGGATGAGGGGAAGGTCTATTTATAGTCTAAGCCACGAAGGGTAAGTGGGAGAGGGATACAAGGCCAAAGGCCCGGCTGCACACAGGCAGTGTCGGACGTCCAGTCGCTCGCGAGGGTCCGGACGTCCGGAGGGCGTCGGACTTCCGACGTTTTGGCTCTGGACAGGAGGTGCCGATCGTCCGGTCGGCTTCGATCGTCCGGTTACTGGTACTTGTCGGACGTTCGGTGGCGGTTGGTCATCCGGCCGCTTGAGAGTGTCGGACGTCCGGTGGCTTCCGGTCGTCCGGCCGCTGATGAGGACATCAATACCATTGTTACACCCACAGCCCCTACTGCTACATATACTGGACCAATTACTAGAGCTCACAAGACGCCAATTAAATTATCGTACTTTCGCTTCTTGGTAATGATTCTAATGTTCATGAGAATATGATGCTGCTTAAATTGGATACATTTGTTTTGCTTACAAATGAAGGCCCTAGCTTGGAGAAGGATGGACATTGAGCAAGAACAAGCATGGAGATAATGCCATGCTAAGGGGAACAAGAACGGAGTTACAAGTGATGATTTCAGGACTTTGAAGCCACCATAATGGGTGCATGAAGCCTTGGACGAAATATACAAGACGCTACTTCATAAATGTCGTCCCGAGGCTATTCTAGGTGCTCGTCACCTTATTAGTGGGCCAGGCCCATGTAATTTCGAAATACTTAAGTATAGGCTGTTTTAGAGTCCGTATGTGTGGGGAAACAAGAGTTAGGGTTGATTTGGACCCCTCCACCAAGGGCCACGAAATTCCCCCTCTTCCTCCATATATACAGCCCTTAGGGCACCGCTTAGACCTTGGGTTTTGTTTAGATTAAAAGTTCGCCATAGCTGCAACTTCACAGCGTTTCGCTTGTGTTCAACGACTGCATAAAGGCGTCACAGAACCCCACCTTGATCAATAAAGCTTTCATCTTATATTCGCAATATCCAGATTGCAATCTCAGTTTCTTACTTGTTCTTCGCTTGCTCGCAGGAAATGACCCTCGTGGTCGTTGATCGTGCTCGCGTGGTCAATAACCTCTCGGAGTTGGTTTAGCGATTGCTAAGGCGCGACGTCCTCGCACGTTCGTAGTCGGATCGTCAAAGTCGACTTCCTCCAAAGCGAAAACCAACATCTCATCGAAAGACGGGACACCTTTGCCTCTATCAGCCGCTGGGGACTCTGCAACTCCGTCTTTTTCCGTCTTCTCTTCCAGGCTTCCCTCGCGGATGGTGTAGGTGTTCCTTGGCGCTTGCACTCCTCCTCGTCGTCCGTGAAGCTCCGGCAATACCTATGCATGCACACGAGTGGAGTGTCAAGTAGTATACCATCTTCGAAGGGGTCAAGTGAACACGTGTAAAGGAGAAGATTCACCTTTATGTATGAGAAGTAGAGGTCGATGTGTCACTTGCCAAACGAACTCTTGACATGGTGATGACCGAGGATGCTCCGCATCATCCCTCCCCTTGAAAAGATCCGACCTCGATCGAAAACCAAATCACCATGGGAAAGAGATGGCGGTGCCGCGGTCAAGTGGTCGATCAGCAAGCACTCATCGCCTAGTAGCTCGAAATGGGCACTCTCCAATGTCGCACCGTCTTGTGATTCCTTCAAAAGGAGAAAATGGAACAAACACTTGGAAAAACCAATGTGGTTAGCGTTAGTGCAAAACCAATCATTCAAGAGGTGATTCACCAAACAAGCGTCGTCATCAATCATAGTGATGCGGAGCATCCCACGATCATCCCCATGCATCCACAACCGTCTCATCAAGAGCCAAGAGGACCCATGACACGAGCTAGAGCTAGAGCTCTCGAGAACGAGGTGACCTCCTTCCTTATTGATATTGCATATGATCCACTCGAGACATGGCTACTACCTAAGTCCGATATGCTATGCATGATTAGGTGTCAAGGGGAACCTCCTGAGGGTGCACGTGAAGACGGACAAGCCGCCAAGTCCATGGATGAAGAGAACCAACGGAAACGAGCGAAATCACCTTCCGTGCCCCGACATCCGCCATGACCCGGACATCCGCCCCGGAGTTTCTACATCACCCTCACCAAACTGCCCAAGTATCCGTGGTCCGACATCTGGCGTCCAAGCCCGACATCCGCCCCAGCCCGGATATCCGCCCAGAGTCAAAATCCGCTCAGAGTCCGAAATCCGCGCCTCTCCGATTCTGCTGAAACGGTCGCCGCAGCCCGGACAACCGGGCTGATGGCCCAGACATCCGGCGCCTCGCGATGGCTTTCGGACATCCGCCCGACGCCTGGACGTCCGACCTCCTCCTCTGCGTCAAAGTGCTTCCGGACTTGTCCCTTGTACCCTTCGCCCGAGACTATATATACTTCATCCCCTACCTCTTTCTAGGGTTAGCATTGGATTAGTTCATATTCTTGTGTGAGAGCCTTTGCTCATCCACTTGGCTACTTCTCCTCGGAGATCAGGACCTCTACGGAGAAGATCCCCCAAGCGGATTCAAGACCCCCTACTAGGGTGGACACCATCAAGGCCTCCTCACGGAGAAGAACGGCTACCGTTTGTATCTTTCCTTTGTTGATCTTGAATCGTGTGCCACCTTATGTGATCGATAATCTAGCGCTTGTGTGATTGACCTCTTGTCGGTTGAGTGATTTCTCTCTCGTTTTCCCCGTGTTTTCCCTCTTGTTCTTCGTAATCCACCGTAGGATCCGCTCCAACGTGAAAGATCGTCCACGTAGGGTTCCGCCCTACATCATCTATGGTATCATGAGCCACGTTGATCACGTTATTGGAGCCCCTACCCCTCTTTTTCTAGCTTGATCTTGTTGTTTTTGTCCTAATTCCGAAAATTCCCCACAAAAATAGCCCCAAAATTTTTTTGTGATTTGTTTGTGTGATGAGGTTTTGTTGGATTTGATCCACGGATTTCGTGTGTTGCAGGTAGATCTAGCATTCCCCATCTTTTCCACAATTTCCATCCACAAAATCGCCCAAATTTTGACCGGTTTTGACATCTCCCCCGCGGTGTTCATCGAGCCCGGACATCCGGCCCGAGCAGCCCGGACATCCGGCATCCCGGACATCCGGCCCGATCAGCCCGGACATCCGGCGGCCCGGACATCCGGCTTCCAGCCCGGAAATCCGGCCCCTGGCAGCATCAAACCCCTTCCACCACCCTGTTCACCGCCTAACTTTCGCCAACTTTTGTCCCGTGCCCACATACACTTCCACTTACATCCACCATTTCCGCATAACGCCACCCTAGCCTTTCCCACTACCAATTCCGACAATGTTGCTAACTTTTGCCTTGAGAATTTGAGTTGGGGTTTCCGTAGCCTTTTGTGTTTCGGCTATCTAGGTATGGTTCAACATCAACATCACCACCGCTCATCTTCGCCAAGGACGGTAACATCGTCGACACCTTTGACATTACTTGCAATTGAATTGATGACCATCATAACCCATCCTTTGCGTTGCTTACCCATCGAGACTAGCCATTGAGTATTGCCGGCAACGTGACTTGTGCACATTAGTGATCATACTCCATAGCATATATACCATACCAAAGTGCTGCATATCTTACCATCAACTGGTGTGTCACAAAGTTGTCATCGCATACACAATTGCTATCTTGGTTCGTGAAGTTTTGCATGAGAAAAGAGCTCAAAAGAGAAAGAGCCAATCAAGCTTTTAAGCAAAGAGAGAAAGATAAGCAAAGAGCTTATGAGCAAGAACCATAGCATCATACAACATTAAGATTGTCATACTTGATCATCTTGGATCAACACATCGAAACACCATACATATAGCATACTTGGGATAGAAGTCGTTGCATTTTTGCTTAGTAGGTTGTGCACAAGTTCAGATCCGCCTATTGTGCAATCGTGCTAGCGCCTCTAGTGTTGTGCAACAAGAGCATCTTGGTGAATTCCACATTTTGGCTCATCCTTGGTTGCATAACCCCATATTATATATTTGCGTGTGTGTTTCCGTGTACCATATCTTGCTATTGGCCTACTTGTTGCATTTGCAAATTTGTGAATCATTTCCAACATTATTGAGTCTCACTTACAATTGCATCAAATTTTGTGCCACCATTCTAACCGAGCTCCACCATAAGCTTTTATTTGTGTAGGTGTGAGAACCGACAAGAATCGGTACCAAGAGTGCTATTTCATTGTCCGCATTTGAGTGAACTTGATTCATCTTCAACATCGGTCAAAGGTACATTAGTATAAGTTCTTTTACGTTCTACCACTCACATTTTGCTTGGAATGATGGATAGGCCAAGTTCTTCTACCAACCCACTCTTCATCGAACACGACGACGACATGTCTTCATACGTCACCAAGAGCCACCTCTTTGGTGCACAACGAGCGTTGCACCAAGAACAACAAGCAATGAGCGACCGCATCGACAACCTCGCCACCGACTTGCGACTCTCCGAGCAACGTACAAGAGACTACTTCGACAACAAGTTTGAGGCTCACAAGCAAGAGAACGATGCAAGAATGGACGAGATCCGCGCTTTGATGAGAAACCGGCATCATTCAACTTCTTCATCATCAAGACGGAGCCGCTCGAGTCGACACTCTGATGACACCTTCTACGACTCAAGTACACCTACTTCGAACACTCTTCGTCGTGTCGCTCGTCAAGACCGTCATGCATCTCGCAACCCGCTACATGACAAGCATTCACAAGAGCAAGTTGATGCAAGCTCCGCGTCCTCAATCAAACCAAGAGGCTTTTGCTCAAGCTCAAGAACGACAACGTCTTCGTCGCCAACAAGAGGAAGAACGAAAGCGCGTCTACCAAGATTTAACAAGACGCCAAGGCTCAACGCCTTCAACAACAACAACGTGAAGCGCAAGCTCTTGAGGCGCAACGTGCCCTTCAAGAATCAAGTAGAGCCTTCGCCAACCGCAATCGCGAAAGGCGCAATCAAGAGGAAGCCCTTCGAGAAGAAATCCAAGAGAGGAACTACCAACCTCATGTACAACGTCAAGTTCCTCAAGCTCCTCCACAAGCTCGTCAAGCTCCACCTAAACCTCAAGTTCAACAAGGGCAAGTTGATCATGGTCTTTCTCCGCGCCAAGAGCAACATGAAGATTTAGTACAATCCACGCCAAGGACGCCATCATCAACATCGCCAACAACACAATGAAGAGCAACGCTTCAACAAGCTAAAATTCACCATGCCCAACTTCAATGGAAGCAATGACCCCGAAGATTACCTCTCATGGGCATTGAAGGTTGACAAAATCTTCCGCTTGCACAACTACGATGAAACGAAGAAAATCGCTATGGCATCACTTGAGTTCCAAGACTATGTGCTCATATGGTGGGAACAAATCATTGAGAGACGACAAGCAAGAGGTGAACCTCCAATCACCACTTGGGCTCAAATGAAGGATGTCATGCGAGCACGTTTTGTGCCAACCTACTACAACCGCGACCTCTTCAAGAAACTCCAACTACTCAAGCAAGGAACAAAGAGTGTTGAAGAATACTACAAGGAAATGGAGATAGCCATGATTCGAGCCAATGTCAAGGAAGATGATGAGCAAACTATGGCACGTTTCTTGAATGGACTCAATCACCCCATCAAGAAGATCGCCGACTTCCAACCATACTCATCCCTCATTGAGCTCGTGCATCAAGCTACAAAGGCGGAACGCCAAGTGCAAGATGACTTCAAGTACGCCAAGTACTCATCCAAGACCTACGGCTTCTCCAACAACCATGCTTCAACGACTCCTCCAACAACTACATCAACCAAGATTTCTTCAAGAAACGACGACAAGTCAAGTTACAAGAAGACTTCGACAAGTTCAAGTCGTCCTCCTCCTACTACAAACAACCTCAAGCCGCGTGCTTCATCCTCTACTCCGACCGATGATACCATCAAGACAAGCTCCTTCAAGTGTTTCACTTGCGGCGGCCAAGGCCACAAGTCATACGAATGCACCAACAAGCGCACCATGATCCTCAACGACGATGGCACATATGACTCCATGAGTGAAGAGGAGATGGAAGCCCTTGAGCAAGTGGCCATGCACCGACAAGTGAATGAAGATGAAGATGATCAAGTCTTTTGTGATGAGGACTCGAGCCCCGCTCTCGTTGTCTCCAAGGTCTTGACTCTTCAACATCAACAAGAAGAAGACCAACGATGCCACATCTTCCACACAAAAGCCGGCATCAATGGACGGTCCATCAAGGTCATCATCGATGGAGGTAGTTGCCACAACTTGGCAAGTGAAGAACTATGCTCCAAGCTACAATTGGTCAAGAGGAAGCACCCGCACCCCTACAAGGTTCAATGGCTAAGTGACTCCGGCACTATACGAGTCGAGCATACGGTCCAAGTCTCCTTCAAAATTGGTGCTTACGAAGACACGTTGGAATGTGATGTGGTCCCAATGACCGTTTGCCACCTACTTCTAGGTCGACCATGGCAATTCGACCGTGGTGTCATCCACAATGGGCGCTGATGAGGACATCAATACCATTGTTAAACCCACAGCCCCTACTGCTACATATACTGGACCAATTACTAGAGCTCACAAGACGCCAATTAAATTATCGTACTTTCGCTTTCTTGGTAATGATTCTAATGTTCATGAGAATATGATGCTGCCTAAATTGGATACATTTGTTTTGCTTACAAATGAAGGCCCTAGCTTGGAGAAGGATGGACATTGAGCAAGAACAAGCATGGAGATAATGCCATGCTAAGGGGAACAAGAACAGAGTTACAAGTGATGATTTCAGGACTTTGAAGCCACCATAATGGGTGCATGAAGCCTTGGACGAAATATACAAGATGCTAGTTCATAAATGTCGTCCCGAGGCTATTCTAGGTGCTCGTCACCTTATTAGTGGGCCAGGCCCTTGTAATTTCGAAATACACAAGTATAGGCTATTTTAGAGTCCGTATGTGGGGAAACAAGAGATAGGGTTGATTTCGACCCTTCCACCAAGGGCCACGAAATTCCCCCTCTTCCTCCATATATACAGCTCTTAGGGCACCGCTTAGACCTTGGGTTTTGTTTAGATTAAAAGTTCGCCATAGCTGCAACTTCGCGTGCATTTCGCTTGTGTTCAACGACTGCACAAAGGCGCCACAGTAACCGCACCTTGATCAATAAAGCTTTCATCTTATATTCGCAATATCCAGATTGCAATCTCAGTTTCTTGCTTGTTCTTCATTTGCTCGCAGGAAATGACCCTCGTGGTCGTTGATCGTGCTCGGCGTGGTCAATAACCTCTCGGAGTTGGTTTAGCGATTGCTAAGGCGCGACGTCCTCGCACGTTCAGAGTCGGATCGTCAAAGTCGACTTCCTCCAAAGCGAAAACCAACATCTCATCGAAAGACGGGACACCTTTGCCTCTATCAAGTGGTATCAGATTTTCAGGTTGCTCGGTGAGATTTTACAGCTTTTCAGAGATTAGATCGAGTCTGTTCTTCATACCTAAAGTCCACGAAAAAGCCAAAAAAATTAGGGTTAGTTCATCATATCCGAACCAATCTGAGCCTTTGCATAATCTTTTTAGGGTTTTGCTTTGTTGAATTTGCGGTTGCATCGTCGTGTCTAGTTGCTGGTCTTAGAGTCTAGTCTTTTAGAGTTTCGAGTTCTGGTCATAAGTTGTCACGCCGCCGCCGCACCATCATCCGTATCCATATACCACCACCAATCCGTATCCAAATACCACCACCAATCCGTATCCATATACCACCACCGCTACCATATACCACCACCGCTGCCATATACCACCACCATATATCCACCACCATATATCCACCACCAATCCGAGTTCCTTGCATATTAAGTTTGTTTTCGAGATCCATCTAGTTTCCGATTCGTGTTTCCTTGCCGGAGTAGGTTTCTAAACCACCCTCCGTTTAGGCCCAAAATTTTCCGAAAACGCACTTGTCGAAAAATTTTCTGGCTATCCTATTTTTAGGTGTTTCTAAGTGTATTGAGACAGTCGCCGTTATAGAAAGTTTTTTTGACCTGCTTCAGCTTTTTGGGTCCGGCAATAAAAAAAATTTGGTCGAAAAATTTCGTGCCCATCCCGTCGCTTTGATCTGGAAGAGTTTTGAGACACTCGCCATTATAGTGATTTTTCAAAAAAAAAAAAAGAGCAGCGCAAAAAAAAAGCAGCGCAAAAAAAAAGAGCGAAAAAAAATATTCCAGAGTGTGCTTTTCCGTTGTTTCCGTGCAGCGCCGTGATTTTGTTAGTGTTCTAGGCTCGCCTCTAGCACGGTTCAGCCTAGGACCAAAGACAAGACTGTCGTTGAGCGCTTATTCAACTTTGCATCTCTGAATTGATTATTGTCACCCCTTTTGCTACCATATTATAAGCCTTCCCAGCTCCATATACATCTACATCGTATGCTTTGACTCTCCTTGGTAATCGCTCTATCCAAGCTTTGAGAGTTTTGACTACATCGGTTGCCGATCACCGCTTCTGGGTAAGAACTGGTAAGAATTTGAGATTTGCTTGACGGATTTGTGACTCGCCCACCACACCACCACCACCACTTCCTAGTAGTCTGTCAATCATATTCTTGTGTGTTTCTATTGTTGCTAACCATGGCAGGATCACAAGCCGACGTGGACTGATCGGGAGAACATGACAAACAAAGCGCTACATGATAAGTTTCAACAAATGATGAGTGGGCAGGTGGAAGATGTGCTAAATAGATTTGAAGAGGCCATGGAGAAGATAGATGGCATTGAGAAGGCGTCAAACAAAGCTCGATAACAAGTTTAATGAATTGCTCGCCGCGCTCACCACCACCACCACCGGCTGCACCTAACGCACCTCTACTACAACAACAAGGACTACCTCCACATCGCGAAACAGCCCTCCGCCGAAGCTTCCCGTGTCCCTCTTCACCGCCAAGCTGCTGGTGCTGCTTGTTGATACTTCGTGGCTCCTGCTGCTGCGGTGGGAGAGGATGATTATGTGAGAGATTACGAGGATGAGGTTGATCAACATCGAACTACGTGCAACCACCAGCACCACAACCACCGGTCGCCCACATGCAAATAATGGCAATGTTCGGCTCCCCTCAGTACGAGATCATGACCATCTCCCTAAACTGAAATTGAATATTCCACCATTTGAGGGTAGATATGTTCCTGATATATATCTTACTTGGGAGTTAGAAACTGAACAACGATTTACATGTTTACAATATCCTGAGGAGAGACGTGTTCCTGCTGCTGTTTGTGTTTTCACTAGCTTTGCATGTGTTTGGTGGTCTGAACATTGTAGATTATATCCTGTTCCAGCTACTTGGGCTGCTTTGAAAACTGCTATGCGTACTCGTTGGGTTCCACCATATTATCAACGTGAATTACTTCAAAAATTGCAGCGCTTAAGACAAGGAAAAATTCGTAGAAGAATATTATCGGAATTACAAACTGGCTTGATTAGATGTGGTATTGTTGAGGAGAATGAAGCTATGCTTGCACGCTTTCGGGTGGATTAAATAGAGAGATTCAGACCATTCTAGACTACAAGGATTATAATAATATCACTCGATTATTCCATCTTGCTTGTAAAGCTGAACGTGAAGTGCAGGATCGACACGCCTTGGCGCGGACTAACTTTTCTCGCAGGTCGACCTTCATCATGGACACCACGTGCATCATCTACTTCCACACGCTCTACTACACCGGCACCTCCGTCGGCTGCCACCTCCAACCGTGATACAAGAAAGCAGCACAACCACCACTATCTCGCCAAGAGTACACCGCTGGGCCTACACAGAGCTCTTCTTCTTCCATGGCGCCAACAGGGCACACAAGTGATATTATTTGTCGTCGTTGTAAAGGAAGAGGACATTTTATGAGAGAATGCCAATCTCAGCGTGTGATGATTGCTACGAGGATGGTGGGTATGAGTCCGCTAGTGACTATGATGAAGAGACTTTGGCTCTTATTACACATGAAGAACACGGTGGAGATGATTCGATCATGACACGCAATACATGGCTGCTCAAGATGCCGACAGTATGAATGTTTAGTTGCTCAACGTGTTTTGAGTGTGCAGGTTACACAAGCTGAGCAAAATCAGAGGCATAACTTGTTCCATACAAAGGAGTTGTGAAGGAACGTTCTATTCAAGATGGAGGGAGCTGCAACAACTTGGCTAGCATGGATATGGTGGAGAAGCTTTCTCTCACCACAAGACCACATCCACATCCTTACTACATCCAATGGTTCAACAACAGCGGCAAGGTTAAGGTAACACGACTGTGTCATGTGTATTTTAGTATCTCTACATATGCTGATTATGTTGATTGTGATGTGGTACCTATGCAAGCATGTTCCTTATTACTTGGTAGACCATGGCAATTTGATAAAATTCTGTACACCATGGTAGAAACAATCAGATACTCTTGTTCACAAGGATAAAAATATTACTTTGCTTCCTATGACTCTGATTCCATTTTGAAAGATGATATTAATAGAGCTAATAAAGCAAAACAGGAGAAAATAAGAGTGAAAATCAGATTGTGGCAAAAGAATTTGAGCAACAAATGAAGCCTAATAATAAACCATCTAATGTTGCTTCTGAAATTAAACTGAAAAGTGCATGTTTATTTGCCACCAAATCTGATATTGATGAGCTAGATTCTAGCAAATCTGTTTGCTATGCTTTTGTGTGCAAAGAGGCATTATTTTCATTCGAGGACGTGCCTTCCTCTTTGCCCCCCTGTTGTCACTAACATTTTGCAGAGTTCACGACGCCTTCCCACAAGACGTGCCACCGGATTACCACCTATTCGAGGGATTGAGCATCAAATTGACTTAATTCCCGGTGCATCGCTACCCAACCGCGCACCATACCGCACCAATCCAGAGGAGACGAAGGAGATTATGCGTCAAGCACAGAGAGCTGCTCGACAAAGGTTATATACGCGAATCTCTTAGTCCTTGTGCTGTTCCTATTATACTAGTGCCTAAAAAGGATGGTACGTCGGCGTATGTGTGTTGATTGTAGAGGCATTAATAATATTACTATTCGTTATCGCCATCCTATTCCTAGGCTAGATGATATGCTTGATGAATTGAGTGGCTCTACAATATTCTCCAAAGTTGATTTATGTAGTGGATACCATCAAATTCGTATGAAATTGGGAGATGAATGGAAAACAGCATTTAAAACTAAGTTTGGATTATATGAGTGGTTAGTCATGCCTTTTGGGTTAACTAATGCACCTAGTACTTTCATGAGATTAATGAACGAAGTTTTACGTGCTTTCATTGGACGATTTGTGGTAGTTTACTTTGATGATATACTGATTTATAGCAAATCTTTGGAAGAACATTTGGAACATTTACGTGTTGTTTTTAATGCTCTCGTGATGCACGCTTGTTTGGTAACCTTGGGAAGTGCACCTTTTGCACCGACCGAGCATCTTTTCTTGGCTATGTTGTTACTCCACAGGAATTGAAGTTGATAAAGCCAAGATTGAAGCTATTGAGAGTTGGCCGCAGCCCAAAACGGTCACACAAGTGAGGAGTTTTCTTGGACTCGCTGGTTTCTATAGGCGTTTTGTGAGAGACTT
Source organism: Aegilops longissima (assembly GCA_021605205.1). Taxonomy (NCBI): domain Eukaryota; kingdom Viridiplantae; phylum Streptophyta; class Magnoliopsida; order Poales; family Poaceae; genus Aegilops; species Aegilops longissima. The sequence goes on along the minus strand of JAHIAM010006410.1, from coordinate 20,159 downwards.
TAGCACCATTGCTGCACCTCTCAATGAGCTTACAAAGAAGGATGTGCCTTTTGTTTGGGGTACCGCACGGAAGAAGCCTTCACGGTATTGAAAGATAAGTTGACACATGCTCCTTTACTCCAACTTCCTGACTTTAATAAGACTTTTGAGCTTGAATGTGATGCTAGTGGAATTGGATTAGGAGGTGTGTTATTACAAGATGGCAAACCTGTTGCATACTTTTCTGAAAAATTGAGTGGGCCTAGTCTGAACTATTCTACTTATGACAAAGAATTATATGCTCTTGTTCGGACTTTAGAGACATGGCAACATTATTTATGGCCCAAAGAATTTGTTATACATTCTGATCATGAATCTTTGAAACATATTAAAAGTCAAGCTAAACTGAATCGTAGACATGCTAAATGGGTTGAATTCATTGAGACTTTCCCTTATGTCATTAAACACAAGAAGGGTAAAGAAAATGTTATTGCTGATGCTTTGTCTCGTCGCTATACTATGCTTTCACAACTTGACTTCAAAATATTTGGTTTGGAGACCATCAAAGATCAATATGTGCATGATGCTGATTTTAAAGATGTAATGCAGAATTGTAAAGAAGGAAGAACATGGAACAAGTTCGTTATTAATGATGGTTTTGTGTTCCGTGCTAACAAGCTATGCATTCTTGCTAGCTCTGTTCGTCTTTTGTTGTTGCAGGAGGCGCATGGAGGAGGATTAATGGGACACTTTGGCGTCAAGAAGACGGAGGATATACTTGCTACACATTTCTTTTGGCCAAAGATGAGACGGGATGTTGAGCGTTTTGTTGCTCGCTGCACTACATGTCAAAAAGCTAAGTCACGACTCAATCCTCATGGTTTATATATGCCTTTGCTCGTGCCTAGTGTTCCTTGGGAGGATATATCTATGGACTTTGTTTTAGGTTTACCTCGAACAAAGAAGGGAGGATAGCATATTTGTTGTCGTGGATAGATTCTCAAAATGGCACACTTTATACCATGTCATAAAAGCGATGATGCTGTTAATGTTGCTGATTTGTTCTTTCGTGAAATTATTCGCTTGCATGGTGTGCCAAATACTATTGTTTCAGATCGTGATACTAAATTTCTTAGCCACTTTTGGAGATGTTTATGGGCTAAGTTGGGGACTAAACTGCTTTTAGTACTACTTGTCACCCCCAAACCGATGGATAAACTGAAGTAGTCAATAGAACATTGTCTACTATGCTTAGGGCTGTTTTGAAGAATAATAAGAAAATGTGGGAAGAATGCTTGCCTCATATTGAATTTGCTTATAATCGCTCATTGCATTCTACTACTAAGATGTGCCCTTTTGAAATTGTGTATGGCTTCCTACCTCGTGCACCTATTGATTTGTTGCCTCTTCCATCTTCGGAGAAGGTTAATTTTGATGCTAAAGAACGTGCTGAATTGATTTTAAAATGCATGAGATAACTAAGGAAAACATTGAGCGTATGAATGCTAAATATAAACTTGCTGGAGATAAGGGTAGAAAACATGTTGTCTTTGCACCGGAGATCTTGTTTGGTTACATTTATGTAAGGATAGGTTTCCTAATTTGCGCAAATCAAAGCTAATGCCACGTCTTGATGGTCCATTTAAGGTGTTAGAGAAAATAAATGATAATGCATATAAACTTGAGCTGCCTGCAGATTTTGGGGTTAGTCCCACTTTTAACATTGCAGATTTGAAGCCTTATTTGGGTGAGGAATATGAGCTTCCGTCGAGGACGACTTCATTTCAAGAAGGGAGGATGATGAGGACATCAATACCATTGTTACACCCACAGCCCCTCTTGCTACATATACCGGACCAATTACTAGAGCTCACAGACGCCAATTAAATTATCGTACTTTCGCTTCTTGGTAATGATTCTAATGTTCATGAGAATATGATGCTGCCTAAATTGGATACATTTGTTTTGCTTACAAATGAAGGCCCTAGCTTGGAGAAGGATGGACATTGGAGCAAGAACAAGCATGGAGATAATGCCATGCTAAGGGGAACAAGAACGGAGTTACAAGTGATGATTTCAGGACTTTGAAGCCACCATAATGGGTGCATGAAGCCTTGGACGAAATATACAAGATGCTACTTCATAAATGTCGTCCCGAGGCTATTCTAGGTGCTGCGTCACCTTATTAGTGGGCCAGGCCCATGTAATTTCGAAATACTTAAGTATAGGCTGTTTTAGAGTCCGATGTGTGGGGAAACAAGAGTTAGGGTTGATTTTGGACCCTCCACCAAGGGCCACGAAATTCCCCCTCTTCCTCCATATATACAGCCCTTAGGGCACCGTTTAGACCTTGGGTTTTGTTTAGATTAAAAGTTCGCCATAGCTGCAACTTCGCAGCATTTCGCTTGTGTTCAACGACTGCACAAAGGCGCCACAGTAACCCCACCTTGATCAATAAAGCTTTCATCTTATATTCGCGATATCCAGATTGCAATCTCAGTTTCTTGCTTGTTCTTCGCTTGCTCGCAGGAAATGCACCCTCGTGGTCGTTGATCGTGTTCGGCGTGGTCAATAACCTCTCGGAGTTGGTTTAGCGATTGCTAAGGCGCGACGTCCTCGCACGTTCGTAGTCGGATCGTCAAAGTCGACTTCCTCCAAAGCGAAAACCACATCTCATCGAAAGACGGGACACCTTTGCCTCTATCAGGCGCACCAATCACTATAGCTTCAAGATGAAAGGGAAGGAATATGTGCTACGACCTATGTCTCCTACTCAAGTGATAGCCGACAAGCAAGCCACCCATCATAGAGACAAGAGTGAGAAAGTGATCCACCCAAAAGTGAGTGAGAACCACAAGCCAAATTTGAGCGACTCTTCGCCTAGAGAGAAACACCTCATTCTATTTGCCACCAAAAGTGAGATGAGAGAAGTGTGTGAGAACCCACCGAGTGTGATGCACTTTGTCCTTGTGTGCAAGGATGGAGAACCAAAAACTAACACTATTCACGAGCTACCTTTGGTGTTTCAATCTCTTTTGCAGGAATTTCAAGATGTTTTCCCCGATGAGCTACCTCCGGGTCTACCTCCTCTTCGAGGCATTGAGCATCGAATCGACCTCATCCCCGGAGCGCCGCTACCAAACAAAGCTCCATACCGAGTCAATCCGGAAGAAACCAAGGAGATTCAACGGCAAGTACAACAACTAATCGACAACGGTCATGCACGTGAAAGCTTAAGCCCTTGTGCCGTTCCCGTTATTCTCGTGCCTAAGCCCGATGGAAGTTTCCGCTTGTGTTCCGATTGTAGACCTATCAATGCTATTACCGTTCGATATAGGCATCCCATTCCTCGCTTAGATGACATGCTTGATGAACTTAGTGGAGCCAACTTTTTCTCAAAAATTGATCTTAAAAGTGGCTATTATCAAATCCGCATACAAGAGGGTGATGAATGGAAAACTGCTTTCAAAACCAAATTTGGTTTATACGAGTGGTTAGTGATGCCTATGGGTCTTTCGGAAGCTCCCGGTACTTTTGTGCGTCTTATGCATCATGTGCTTCGTCCTTATATTGGGGTCTTTGTTGTGGTTTACTTTGATGATATTCTTGTGTTTAGCAAAACCATGAAAGAGCACATCAATCATGTAAAATCTGTGTTGCAAACTCTTCGCAAGGAAAGCCTTTATGCAAACTTGAAAAAATGCACTTTTGGAGTTGACAAAGTGGTTTTCTTGGGTTTGTTGTTTCCTCAAAGGGTGTCCATGTTGATGAATCTAAAATTGAAGCAATCAAAACTTGGCCCCAACCCACCAATTTGCAACAAGTGCGCAGTTTTCTTGGCCTTGCGGGTTTCTATCCACGCTTTGTGAAAGATTTTAGCACAATTGCCGCTCCGTTGCATGCTTTGAGTAAGAAGAATACTCCCTTTGTTTGGGGAACTTTGCAATCAACCGCTTTTGATGAGCTCAAGTCTTTGCTTACTCATGCTCCGATTCTTGCTTTGCCCAATTTTGACAAAACTTTTGAGGTTCATTGTGATGCAAGTGGTACCGGAATTGGCGGAGTTTTGATGCAAGAAAAACGAGCCATTGCTTATTTTAGTGAAAAACTATCCGGTGCTCAACTTAATTATCCCATCTATGACAAAGAATTGTATGCTTTAGTGCGTGTGCTACATGTTTGGGAACATTACCTTAGACCTCATGAGTTTGTCATCCATACCGATCATGAAACGCTTAAGTACCTCAAAAGTCAAACTAAATTGAACAAGCGTCATGCCAAATGGAGTGAATTCATCGAATCTTTTCCTTATGTGATCAAGTACATTAAGGGTAAAGAAAATGTAGTTGCCGACGTGCTTTCACGCATAAGCATGCTTGTCACTCAACTTGAGTTGAATGTTATTGGTTTTGAGCATATAAAAGACTTGTATGACCATGATACATCTTTTGCTTCTCCTTATGCTAAGTGTTTGACGCATACGCCTTGGGAACAATATTACATCAAGGATGGTTATCTTATGAGAGCTAACAAACTTTGCATTCCCGAGTCTTCTCTTCGTTTGCTCCTTTTGCAAGAGGCTCATGGAGGCGGACTCATGGGACACTTTGGACGCGACAAGACATTCGCCACGCTCTCCAACAACTACTTTTGGCCCAAGATGTTCCATGACGCCTCACGCTTCACCAACCGATGCTATACATGTCGCAAAGCTAAGTCTAAAGCTCAATCTCATGGTCTTTACATGCCTCTTCCTATTCCATACCAACCATGGGAAGACATTAGTATGGATTTTGTACTTGGCTTGCCTAGGACTCAAAATGGCAAGGACTCCGTGTTTGTTGTTGTGGATAGATTTTCTAAGATGGCACATTTCATTCCTTGCAACAAGATAGACGATGCTTCACATGTTGCAAATCTCTTTTGTAGGGAAATCTTGCGACTCCATGGCGTACCAAAGACAATCGTCTCCGATCGTGACGTCAAGTTCTTGAGTTATTTTTGGAAGACCCTATGTGCCAAGCTCGGAATCAAGCTCTTGTTCTCCTCGGCATACCATCCTCAAACCGACGGCCAAACGGAGGTGACGAACCGCACACTATCCACTCTACTTCGTGTCTTGATCAAGAAGAACATTAAGGAATGGGAAGCATGTCTACCCATCGCCGAGTACGCCTACAATCGTGCAAGACATTCAACTACCGGCAAGTCCCCCTTCGAGGTCGTCTACGGTTTCAACCCCTTGTCCCCATTGGACGTTCTACCACTTCCTCTCCAAGAGCGCACCAACATGGATGCAAGTGAACGAGCAAGCTACATCAAGAAGATGCACGAAGATACAAGGCACACCATTGAGCGCCAAGTACAACGTCAAGCCAACAAGCTCAACGCCAACAAGCAACCCATCGTCTTCAACATTGGTGATCTAGTGTGGCTACACCTTCGGAAGGACCGCTTCCCCAAAGAACGCAAGTCCAAGCTTCTCCCTCGAGCCGATGGACCTTTCAAGGTACTAGCACGCTACAACGACAACGCTTACAAGATCGACATACCTCGAGACAAGTACAACGTGAGGGACATCTGCAACGTTAAGGACCTCGCACCTTTCCATGGAGATGAAGCTTTTGATCCGAGGTCGGATCTCTCCCAAGGGGGGGAGATGATGCGGAGCATCCCACGATCATCCACAACCGTCTCATCAAGAACCAAGAGGACCCATGACACGAGCTAGAGCTAGAGCTCTCGAGAAAGAGGTGACCTCCTTCCTTATTGATATCGCATATGATCCACTCGAGACATGGCTACTACCTAAGTCCGATATGCTATGCATGATTAGGTGTCAATGGGAACCTCCTGAGGGTGCACGTGAAGACGGACAAGCCGCCAAGTCCATGGATGAAGAGAACCAACGGAAACGAGCGAAATCACCTTCCAGGCCCCGGACATCCGGCCATGACCCCGGACATCCGGCCCCTGGAGTTTCTACATCACCCTCAGCCAAACTGCCCAAGTATCCAGTGGTCCGGACATCCGGCGTCCAAGCCCGGACATCCGGCCCCCAGCCCGGATATCCGGCCTGTAGCTCGAAAATCCGGCGCCCTTCTCCCGGTTCTGCTGAAACGGTCGCCCCAGCCCGGACATCCGGGCAGATGGCCCGAACATCCGGCGCCTCGCGAAGGCCCGGACATCCGGCCCGACGCCCGGACGTCCGGCCTCCCCACTGCGTCAAGGCAAAAGCTTTGGACTTGTCCCTTGTACCCCTTCGCCCTGAGACTATATATACTTCATCCCCTACCTCTTTCTAGGGTTAGCATTGGATTAGCTCATATTCTTGTGTGAGAGCCTTTGCTCATCCACTTGGCTACTTCTCCTCGGAGATCAGGACCTCTACGGAGAAGATCCCCCAAGCGGATTCAAGACCCCCTACTAGGGTGGACCCCATCAAGGCCTCCTCACGGAGAAGAACGGCTACCGTTTGTATCTTTCCTTTGTTGATCTTGAATCTTGTGCCACCTTATGTGATCGATAATCTAGCACTTGTGTGATTGTGATAGAGGCAAAGGTGTCCCGTCTTTCGATGAGATGTTGGTTTTCGCTTTGGAGGAAGTCGACTTTGACGATCCGACTACGAACGTGCGAGGACGTCGCGCCTTAGCAATCGCTAAACCAACTCCGAGAGGTTATTGACCACGCCGGAGCACGATCAACCTGACCACGAGGGTCTGTTTCCTGCGAGCAAACGAAGAACAAGCAAGAAACTGAGATTGCAATCTGGATATTGCGAATATAAGATGAAAGCTTTATTGATCAAGGTGGGGTTCTGTGACGCCTTTGTCTGGTCGTTGAACACAAACGAAGTACGCGAAGTTGCAGCTATGGTGAACTATTAATCTAAACAAAACCCAAGGTCTAAACGGTGCCCTAAGGGCTGTATATGTGGAGGAAGAGGGGGGGAATTTCGTGGCCCTTGGTGGAGGTGATAGAGGCAAAGGTGTCCCGATGTTTCGATGAGATGGTGGCTATCGTTTCTGTGGGAGTCGACCTTGACGATCTGACTACGAACGTGCGGGACGTCGCGCCTTAGCAACCGCTAAACCAGCTTCCGAGGGTTATTGACCACGCCGGAGCACGATCAACCTGACCACGAGGGCCTGTTTCCTGCGAGCAAACGAAGAACAAGCAAGAAACTGAGATTGCAATCTGGATATTGCGAATATAAGATGAAAGCTTTATTGATCAAGGTGGGGTTCTGTGACGCCTTTGTCTGGTCGTTGAACACAAACGGCACGCCAAGTTGCAGCTATGGCGAACTTTTAATCTAAACAAAACCCAAGGTCTAAACGGTGCCCTAAGGGCTGTATATATGGAGGAAGAGGGGGAATTTCGTGGCCCTTGGTGGAGGGGTCCAAATCAACCCTAACTCTTGTTTCCCCACACATACTTGACTCTAAAACAGCCTATACTTAACTATTTCGAAATTACATGGGCCTGGCCCAATAATAAGGTGACGCAGCACCTAGAATAGCCTATGCTGCGAATATTATGAAGTGGCATCTTGTATATTTCGTCCAAGGCCTCATGCACTCATTAGGGTGGCTTCAAAGTCCTGGAATCATCACTTGTAACTCCGTTTGTTCCCCTTGCATGCCAACATCTCCATGCTTGAACTTGCTCCAAGGTTCATCTTTCTTGTCCATGGTAGGCCCTTCATTTGTAAGCAAAACAAATGTATCCAATTTAGGCAGCATCATATTCTCATGAACATTGGAATCGTTACCAAGAAACGAAAGTACCGATAATTCAATTGGCGTCTGCGAGCTCTAGTAATTGGTCCAAGATGTATAGCAGCAGGGGGCTGTGGGTGTAACAATGGTATTAATGTCCTCATCATCCTCCCTTCTTGAAATGAAGTCGCCCTCGACGAAGCTCATCTTCCTCACCCAAATAAGGCTTCAAATCTGCAATGTTAAAAGTGGACTAACCCCAAAATCTGCAGCAGCTCAAGTTTATATGCATTATCATTTATTTTCTAACACCTTAAATGGACCATCAAGACGTGGCATTAGCTTTGATTTGCGCAAATTAGGAAATCTATCCTTACGCAAATGTAACCAAACAAGATCTCCAGTGCAAAGACAACATGTTTTCTACCCTTATCTCCAACAAGTTTATATTTAGCATTCATACGCTCAATGTTTTCCTTAGTTATCTCATGCATTTTTAAAATCAATTCAGCACGTTCTTTAGCATCAAAATTAACCTTCTCCAAGATGGAAGAGGCAACAAATCAATAGGTGCACGAGGTAGGAAGCCATACACAATTTCAAAAGGGCACATCTTAGTAGTAGAATGCAATGAACGATTATAAGCAAATTCAATATGAGGCAAGCATTCTTCCCACATTTTCTTATTATTCTTCAAAACAACCCTAAGCATAGTAGACAATGTTCTATTGACTACTTCAGTTTGTCCATCAGTTTGGGGGTGACAAGTAGTACTAAAAAGCAGTTTAGTCCCCAACTTAGCCCATAAACATCTCCAAAAGTGGCTAAGAAATTTAGTATCACGATCTGAAACAATAGTATTTGGCACACCATGCAAGCGAATAATTTCACGAAAGAACAAATCAGCAACATTAACAAAGATCATCGCTTTTATGACATGGTATAAAGTGTGCCATTTTCGAGAATCTATCCACGACAACAAATATGCTATCCTCCCTTCTTTGTTCGAGGTAAACCTAAAACAAAGTCCATAGATATATCCTCCCAAGGAACACTAGGCACAGGCAAAGGCATATATAAACCATGAGGATTGAGTCGTGACTTAGCTTTTTGACATGTAGTGCAGCGAGCAACAAAACGCTCAACATCCCGTCTCATCTTTGGCCAAAATAAATGTGTAGCAAGTATATATCCTCCGTCTTCTTGACGCCAAAGTGTCCCATTAATCCTCCTCCATGCGCCTCCTGCAACAACAAAAGACGAACAGAGCTAGCAGGAATGCATAGCTTGTTAGCACGGAACACAAAACAATCATTAATAACGAACTTGTTCCATGTTCTTCCTTCTTTACAATTCTGCATTACATCTTTAAAATCAGCATCATGCACATATTGATCTTTGATGGTCTCCAAACCAAATATTTTGAAGTCAAGTTGTGAAAGCATAGCATAGCGATTTAGACAAAGCATCAAGAATAACATTTTCTTTACCCTTCTTGTGTTTAATGACATAAGGGAAAGTCTCAATGAATTCAACCCATTTAGCATGTCTACGATTCAGTTTAGCTTGACTTTTAATATGTTTCAAAGATTCATGATCGAATGTATAACAAATTCTTTGGGCCATAAATAATGTTGCCATGTCTCTAAAGTCCTAACAAGAGCATATAATTCTTTGTCATAAGTAGAATAGTTCAGACTAGGCCCACTCAATTTTTCGTAAAAGTATGCAACAGGTTTGCCATCTTGTAATAACACACCTCCTAATCCAATTCCACTAGCATCACATTCAAGCTCAAAAGTCTTATTAAAGTCGAAGTTGGAGTAAAGGAGCATGTGTCAACTTATCTTTCAATACCGTGAAGGCTTCTTCCCATGCGGTACCCCAAACAAAAGGCACATCCTTCTTTGTAAGCTCATTGAGAGGTGCAGCAATGGTGCTAAAGTCTCTCACAAAACGCCTATAGAAACCAGCGAGTCCAAGAAAACTCCTCACTTGTGTGACCGTTTTGGGCTGCGCCAACTCTCAATAGCTTCAATCTTGGCTTTATCAACTTCAATTCCTCGTGGAGTAACAACATAGCCAAGAAAAGATACTCGGTCGGTGCAAAAGGTGCACTTCCCAAGGTTACCAAACAAACGTGCATCACGTAGAGCATTAAAAACAGCACGTAAATGTTCCAAACGTTCTTCCAAAGATTTGCTATAAATCAGTATATCATCAAAGTAAACTACCACAAATCGTCCAATGAAAGCACGTAAAACTTCGTTCATTAATCTCATGAAAGTACTAGGTGCATTAGTTAACCCAAAAGGCATGACTAACCACTCATATAATCCAAACTTAGTTTTAAATGCTGTTTTCCATTCATCTCCCAATTTCATACGAATTTGATGGTATCCACTACGCAAATCAACTTTGGAGAATATTGTAGAGCCACTCAATTCATCAAGCATATCATCTAGCCTAGGAATAGGATGACGATAACGAATAGTAATATTATTAATGCCTCTACAATCAACACACATACGCGACGTACCATCCTTTTTAGGCACTAGTATAATAGGAACAGCACAAGGACTAAGAGATTCGCGTATATAACCTTTGTCGAGCAGCTCCTGTACTTGACGCATAATGATAGAGGCAAAGGTGTCCCGATGTTTCGATGAGATGGTGGCTATCGTTTCTGTAGGAGTCGACCTTGACGATCCGACTACGAACGTGCGAGACGTCGCGCCTTAGCAATCGCTAAACCAACTTCCGAGGGTTATTGACCACGCCGGAGCACGATCAACCTGACCACGAGGGCCTGTTTCCTGCGAGCAAACGAAGAACAAGCAAGAAACTGAGATTGCAATCTGGATATTGCGAATATAAGATGAAAGCTTTATTGATCAAGGTGGGGTTCTGTGGCGCTTTGTCCGGTCGTTGAACACAAACGAAGTACGCGAAGTTGCAGCTATGGCGAACTTTTAATCTAAACAAAACCCAAGGTCTAAACGGGGCCCTAAGGGCTGTATATATGGAGGAAGAGGGGGGGAATTTCGTGGCCCTTGGTGGAGGGGTCCGAAATCAACCCTAACTCTTGTTTCCCCACACATACGGACTCTAAAAACAGCCTATACTTAAGTATTTCGAAATTACATGGGCCTGGCCCAATAATAAGGTGACGCAGCACCTAGAATAGCCTATGGACGAATATTATGAAGTGGCATCTTGTATATTTCGTCCAAGGCCTCATGCACTCATTAGGGTGGCTTCAAAGTCCTGGAATCATCACTTGTAACTCCGTTCTTGTTCCCTTTATGCATGCCAACATCTCCATGCTTGAACTTGCTCCAAGGTTCATCTTTCTTGTCCATGGTAGGCCCTTCATTTGTAAGCAAAACAAATGTATCCAATTTAGGCAGCATCATATTCTCATGAACATTAGAATCGTTACCAAGAAACGAAAGTACCTGATAATTCAATTGGCGTGCGCGAGCTCGAGTAATTGGTCCAGTATGTATAGCAGCAGGGGCTGTGGGTGTAACAATGGTATTGATGTCCTCATCATCCTCCCCTTCTTGAAATGAAGTCGTCCTCGACGGAAGCTCATCTTCCTCACCCAAATAAGGCTTCAAATCTGCAATATTAAAAGTGGGACTAACCCCAAAATCTGCAGGCAACTTGATAGAGGCAAAGGTGTCCCGATGTTTCGATGAGATGGTGGCTATCGTTTCTGTGGGAGTCGACCTTGACGATCCGACTACGAACGTGCGAGACGTCGCGCCTTAGCAATCGCTAAACCAACTTCCGAGGGTTATTGACCACGCCGGAGCACGATCAACCTGACCACGAGGGCCTGTTTCCTGCGAGCAAACGAAGAACAAGCAAGAAAATGAGATTGCAATCTGGATATTGCGAATATAAGATGAAAGCTTTATTGATCAAGGTGGGGTTCTGTGGCGCCTTTGTGCAGTCGTTGAACACAAACGAAATGCGCGAAGTTGCAGCTATGGCGAACTTTTAATCTAAACAAAACCCAAGGTCTAAACGGTGCCCTAAGGGCTGTATATATGGAGAAAAGGGGGGAATTTCGTGGCCCTTGGTGGAGGGGTCCAAATCAACCCTAACTCTTGTTTCCCCACATACGGACTCTAAAACAGCCTATACTTAAGTATTTCGAAATTACATGGGCCTGGCCCAATAATAAGGTGACGCAGCACCTAGAATAGCCTATGGACGAATATTATGAAGTGGCATCTTGTATATTTCGTCCAAGGCCTTATGCACTCATTAGGGTGGCTTCAAAGTCCTGAATCATCACTTGTAACTCCGTTCTTGTTCTCCTTGCGCATGCCAACATCTCCATGCTTGAACTTGCTCCAAGGTTCATCTTTCTTGTCCATGGTAGGCCCTTCATTTGTAAGCAAAACAAATGTATCCAATTTAGGCAGCATCATATTCTCATGAACATTGGAATCGTTACCAAGAAGCGAAAGTACCGATAATTCAATTGGCGTCTTGCGAGCTCTAGTAATTGGTCCAATATGTATAGCAGCAGGGGCTGTGGGTGTAACAATGGTATTGATGTCCTCATCATCCTCCCCTTCTTGAAATGAAGTCGTCCTCGACGGAAGCTCATCTTCCTCACCCAAATAAGGCTTCAAATCTGCAATGTTAAAAGTGGGACTAACCCCAAAATCTGCAGGCAGCTCAAGTTTATATGCATTATCATTTATTTTCTCTAACACCTTAAATGGACCATCAGCACGTGGCATTAGCTTTGATTTGCGCAAATTAGGAAACCTATCCTTACACAAATGTAACCAAACAAGATCTCCAGGTGCAAAGACAACATGTTTTCTACCCTTATCTCCAGCAAGTTTATATTTAGCATTCATACGCTCAATGTTTTCCTTAGTTATCTCATGCATTTTAAAATCAATTCAGCACGTTCTTTAGCATCAAAATTAACCTTCTCCGAAGATGGAAGAGGCAACAAATCAATAGGTGCACGGTAGGAAGCCATACACAATTTCAAAAGGGCACATCTTAGTAGTAGAATGCAATGAGCGATTATAAGCAAATTCAATATGAGGCAAGCATTCTTCCCACATTTTCTTATTATTCTTCAAAACAACCCTAAGCATAGTAGACAATGTTCTATTGACTACTTCAGTTTATCCATCGGTTTGGGGGTGACAAGTAGTACTAAAAAGCAGTTTAGTCCCCAACTTAGCCCATAAACATCTCCAAAAGTGGCTAAGAAATTTAGTATCACGATCTGAAACAATAGTATTTGGCACACCATGCAAGCGAATAATTTCACGAAAGAACAAATCAGCAACATTAACAAACATCATCGCTTTTATGACATGGTATAAAGTGTGCCATTTTCAGAATCTATCCACGACAACAAATATGCTATCCTCCCTTCTTTGTTCGAGGTAAACCTAAAACAAAGTCCATAGATATATCCTCCCAAGGAACACTAGGCACGAGCAAAGGCATATATAAACCATGAGGATTGAGTCGTGACTTAGCTTTTTGACATGTAGTGCAGCGAGCTACAAAACGCTCAACATCCGTCTCATCTTTGGCCAAAAGAAATGTGTAGCAAGTATATCCTCCGTCTTCTTCACGCCAAAGTGTCCCATTAATCCTCCTCCATGCGCCTCCTGCAACAACAAAAGACGAACAGAGCTAGCGAGAATGCATAGCTTGTTAGCACGGAACACAAAACCATCATTAATAACGAACTTGTTCCATGTTCTTCCCTCTTTACAATTCTGCATTACATCTTTAAAATCAGCATCATGCACATATTGATCTTTGATGGTCTCCAAACCAAATATTTTGAAGTCAAGTTGTGAAAGCATAGTATATCGACGAGACAAAGCATCGGCAATAACATTTTCTTTACCCTTCTTGTGTTTAATGACATAAGGAAAGTCTCAATTAATAATATCACCGATTATTCCATCTTGCTTGTAAAGCTGAACGTGAAGTGCAGGATCGACAGTGCCTTGGCGCTGACTAACTTTTTCTCGCAGGTCGACCTTCATCATGGACACCACGTGCATCATCTACTTCCACACGCTCTACTACACCGCACTCTCCGCTTGCTGCCACCTCCAACCGCGGATACAAGAAAGGTGCACAACCACCACTATCTGCCAAGAGTACACCGCTGGCCTACACAGTAGCTCTTCTTCTTCCATGGCGCCAACAGGCACACAAGTGATATTATTTGTCGTCGCTAAGGGAAGAGGACATTTTATGAGAGCATGCCAATCTCAGCGGTGATGATTGCTACCGAGGATGGTGGGTATGAGTCCGTTAGTGACTATGATGAAGAGACTTTGGCTCTTATTACACATGAAGAACACGGTGGAGATGATTCTGATCTTGAGACGCAATACATGGCTGCCAAGATGCCGACAGGTATGAATGTTTAGTTGCTCAACGGTTTTGAGGTGCAGTTACATGTCTGAGCAAAATCGAGGCATAACTTGTTCCATACAAAGGAGTTGTGAAGGAACGCTCTATTCAAGGCCATCATAGATGGAGGGAGCTGCAACAACTTGGCTAGCATGGATATGGTGGAGAAGCTTTCTCACCACAAGACCACATCCACATCCTTACTACATCCAATGGTTCAACAACAGCGCAAGGTTAAGGTAACACGACTATTCGTGTGCATTTTAGTATCTCTACATATGCTGATTATGTTGATTGTGATGTGGTACCTATGCAAGCATGTTCCTTATTACTTGGTAGACCATGGCAATTTGATAAAAATTCTGTACACCATGGTAGAAACAATCAGTTTACTCTTGTTCACAAGGATAAAAATATTACTTTGCTTCCTATGACTCCTGATTCCATTTTGAAAGATGATATTAATAGAGCTAATAAAGCAAAACAGAGAAAAATAGGAGTGAAAATCAGATTGTGGCAAAAGAATTTGAGCAACAAATGAAGCCTAATAATAAACCATCTAATGTTGCTTCAAATTAAACTGAAAAGTGCATGTTTATTTGCCACCAAATCTGATATTGATGAGCTAGATTCTAGCAAATCTGTTTGCTATGCTTTTGTGTGCAAAGAGGCATTATTTTCATTCGAGGACGGTTTTCCTCTTTGCCCCCGCTGTCACTAACATTTTGCAGAGTTCACGACGCCTTCCCACAAGACGTGCACCGGATTACCACCTATTCGAGGGATTGAGCATCAAATTGACTTAATTCCCTGTGCATCGCTACCCAACCGTGCACCATACCGCACTCAATCCAGAGGAGACGAAGGAGATTATGCGCCAAGCACAGGAACTGCTCTCGACAAAGGTTATATACGCCGAATCTCTTAGTCCTTGTGCTGTTCCTATTATACTAGTGCCTAAAAAGGATGGTACGTCGTATGTGTGTTGATTGTAGAGGCATTAATAATATTACTATTCGTTATCGCCATCCTATTCCTAGGCTAGATGATATGCTTGATGAATTGAGTGGCTCTACAATATTCTCCAAAGTTGATTTATGAGTGGATACCATCAAATTCGTATGAAATTGGGAGATGAATGGAAAACAGCATTTAAAACTAAGTTTGGATTATATGAGTGGTTAGTCATGCCTTTGGGTTAACTAATGCACCTAGTACTTTCATGAGATTAATGAACGAAGTTTTACGTGCTTTCATTGGACGATTTGTGGTAGTTTACTTTGATGATATACTGATTTATAGCAAATCTTGGAAGAACATTTGGAACATTTACGTGTTGTTTTTAATGCTCTACGTGATGCACGCTTGTTTGGTAACCTTGGGAAGTGCACCTTTGCAATCGAATCGAGTATCTTTTCTTGGCTATGTTGTTACTCCACATGGAATTGAAGTTGATAAAGCCAAGATTGAAGCTATTGAGAGTTGGCCGCAGCCCAAAACGGTCACACAAGTGAGGAGTTTTCTTGGACACGCTGGTTTCTATAGGCTTTGTGAGAGACTTTAGCACCATTGCTGCACCTCTCAATGAGCTTACAAAGAAGGATGTGCCTTTGTTTGGGGTACCGCATGAAGAAGCCTTCACGGTATTGAAAGATAAGTTGACACATGCCCTTTACTCCAACTTCCCGACTTTAATAAGACTTTTGAGCTTGAATGTGATGCTAGTGGAATTGGATTAGAGGTGTGTTATTACAAGATGGCAAACCTGTTGTATACTTTTCTCAAAAAATTGAGGGCCTAGTCTGAACTATTCTACTTATGACAAAGAATTATATGCTCTTGTTCGGACTTTGGAGACATGGCAACATTATTTATGGCCCAAAGAATTTGTTATACATTGTGATCATGAATCTTTGAAACATATTAAAAGTCAAGCTAAACTGAATCGAGACATGCTAAATGGGTTGAATTCATTGAGACTTTCCTTATGTCATTAAACACAAGAAGGGTAAAGAAAATGTTATTGCTGATGCTTTGTCTCGTCAGCTATACTATGCTTTCACAACTTGACTTCAAAATATTTGGTTTGGAGACCATCAAAGATCAATATGTGCATGATGCTGATTTTAAAGATGTAATGCAGAATTGTAAAGAAGGAAGAACATGGAACAAGTTCGTTATTAATGATGGTTTTGTGTTCCGTAAACAAGCTATGCATTCCTGCTAGCTCGCTTCGCTTTTTGTTGTTGCAGGAGGCGATGGAGGAGGATTAATGGGACACTTTGGCGCAAGAAGACGGAGGATATACTTGCTACACATTTATTTTGGCCAAAGATGAGACGGATGTTGAGCGCTTTGTTGCTCGCTGCACTACATGTCAAAAAGCTAAGTCACGACTCAATCCTCATGGTTTATATATGCCTTTGCTCGTGCTCTAGTGTTCCTTGGGAGGATATATCTATGGACTTTGTTTTAGGTTTACTTCTAACAAAGAAGGGAGGGATAGCATATTTGTTGTCGTGATAGATTCTCAAAATGGCACACTTTATACCATGTCATAAAAGCGATGATGATGTTAATGTTGTTGATTTGTTCTTTCGTGAAATTATTCGCTTGCATGGTGTGCCAAATACTATTGTTTCAGATCGTGATACTAAATTTCTTAGCCACTTTTGGAGATGTTTATGGCTGTTGGGGACTAAACTGCTTTTTAGTACTACTTGTCACCCCAAACCGATGGATAAACTGAAGTAGTCAATAGAACATTGTCTACTATGCTTAGGGCTGTTTTGAAGAATAATAAGAAAATGTGGGAAGAATGCTTGCCTCATATTGAATTTGCTTATAATCGCTCATTGCATTCTACTACTAAGATGTGCCCTTTTTAAATTGTGTATGGCTTCCACCTCGTGCACCTATTGATTTGTTGCCTCTTCCATCTTCGGAGAAGGTTAATTTTGATGCTAAAGAACGTGTTGAATTGATTTTAAAATGCATGAGTTAACTAAGGAAAACATTGAGCGATGAATGCTAAATATAAACTTGTTGGAGATAAGGGTAGAAAACATGTTGTCTTTGCACTGAGATCTTGTTTGGTTACATTTATGTAAGGATAGGTTTCCTAATTTGCGCAAATCAAAGCTAATGCCACGTGTTGATGGTCCATTTAAGGTGTTAGAGAAAATAAATGATAATGCATATAAACTTGAGCTGCCTCGCAGATTTTGGGGTTAGTCCCACTTTAACATTGCAGATTTGAAGCCTTATTTGGGTGAGGAAGATGAGCTCACGAGGACGACTTCATTTCAAGAAGGGAGGATGATGAGGACATCAATACCATTGTTACACCCACAGCCCCTCGCTGCTATACATACCGGACCAATTACTAGAGCTCACAAGACGCCAATTGAATTATCGTACTTTCGCTTCTTGGTAACGATTCTAATGTTCATGAGAATATGATGCTGCCTAAATTGGATACATTTGTTTTGCTTACAAATGAAGGGCCTACCATGGACAAGAAAGATGAACCTTGGAGCAAGTTCAAGCATGGAGATGTTGGCATGCTAAGGGGAACAAGAACGGAGTTACAAGTGATGATTCCAGACTTTGAAGCCACCCTAATGAGTGCATGAGGCCTTGGACGAAATATACAAGATGCCACTTCATAATATTCGTCCATAGGCTATTCTAGGTGCTGCGTCACCTTATTATTGGGCCAGCCCATGTAATTTCGAAATACTTAAGTATAGGCTGTTTTAGAGTCCATGTGTGGGAAACAAGAGTTAGGGTTGATTTCGACCCTCCACCAAGGGCCACGAAATTCCTCTTCCTCCATATATACAGCCCTTAGGGCCCCGCTTAGACCTTGGGTTTTGTTTAGATTAAAAGTTCGCCATAGCTGCAACTTCGCTGCATTTCGCTTGTGTTCAACGACTGCATAAAGGCGCCATGTAACCCCACCTTGATCAATAAAGCTTTCATCTTATATTCGCAATATCCAGATTGCAATCTCAGCTTCGCTTGTTCTTCGCTTGCTCGCAGGAAATGCACCTCGTGGTCGTTGATCGTGTCTGCGGGTCAATAACCTCTCGGAGTTGGTTTAGCGATTGCATAAGGCGCGACGCCCGCAGACGCTCGTAGTCGGATCGTCAAAGTCGACTTCCTCCAAAGCGAAAACCAACATCTCATCGAAAGACGGGACACCTTTGCCTCTATCACCTCCTTGGCCGCCACCCCTTGCTCCTATATAAGTAGATCCATCTAGTAGCTTTTTCCTTGGGATTTGTTTAGTTAAAAGTTCGCCATTGCAACTTCGTGTACTTATTTCGTGTCCAACGACCAGACCAAGGCCGCTTACGGATCCCCACCATTATCAATACTTCATATATATTCGCAATATTCAGATTGCTTTATCATATTCTTGCTCGCTCTTCGATTAAGGTGAATAGACCTTCGTGGTCGCTGATTGTGCTTCCAAAGATCGCCAAGAATCTGGAGATTGGTTTAGCGATTGCTAAGGCACAACGTCAGCATGTTTGTAGTCGGATCGCCAAAGTCGACTCCACCAAATCGATAGTTATCATCTCATCGAAGATCGACACCTCGCCTATCAAGTGGTATCGCTGTGTTGCTCGTGAGAATTTCCAATTATCCCTAGATTAGATTTATTTTCTTACCTATTGTCCAAGAAAACCACAAAAAAAGTTAGATCTATTCATCCTTTGTCCAAGCCAACTGAGCCTTTGCAGTTTTTTTATTTTTGCATTATTGAATTATCGGTTGCATCGCCGTGTCGAGTTGCTGGTCTTAGTGTCTAGTTCGCTTAGAGTTTCGAAGTTCGCTCACATTAGTCACGCCGCTGCATCGTTATCCCTTCCGCTGACCACCATCCATCCATCAATTTCCACCACGTATACCCACCGCTCATTGTCATAACTATAGTTGAGATCGCTCACATCTTCACTTGATCCAATCTGCATCTTATCTAGTTTGTTTGGAAAGAGGGAGAGAAAAAGAGAGAAAAAAAGTAAAAAAAGTCAGAGAAAAAAGAGAGAAAGAAAAGAAAAATAAGTGTGAGAAAGAAAAGAGAAGAAAAAAACAAAGTTCGGATCTATCTAGACTCAATCTCGTAGCTGAATTCGGATTGAATCTGCTTTGTGCACTGTTCAGTAAAACAGGCATAACTTCCTCATACGAAGTCCGCTTTGGCTCCGCTGAGTACTCAAATTAAAGCTAGAGACGAGCCGATCTAAATAGTTGCAGAAGCAAGTTCAATATTTGGCACCTCAAAATCGGCTCCTAAATAGGTCTTTTGCCTCCGTTCGTGAACACAGCTTATTCCAGTTTTTCAAACCAGTTTTAGAATTTTTTGACTCCTCATATCAACTCAGAATTGAGTGATTCTTTTTGAATTGGAAAGCTTGAGTTAGTAGCATTCTTTTAAAAAAGTTATCAGAAAATTGGCTTAAACTTTTCAAGAGGAAAATAGGAGAGAGAGTTGTTGTATATCCTGCTTGGCAGTTGTTCTTCATTATTACCTTTACTGCTGTTGTGATCTTCACTTATATCTTGTTGTCTAGAGCTACTTATTATCCTTCATTGATGCTAGTTGTGCTACGGCGTGACCTCATTAGTGTTCTAGGCTCACGTCTCTAGTCTGGTCTAGCCTAGGACCAGCACAGTACCGTTGTTGAGCGTTTATTCAACATTGCATCTATGAATTGATTATTGCTAATTTTTTTGCTACCATATATAGCCAACCCAGCTCCACATATTTCTACACCGTATACGACGTCTCTCGGCAATCGCTTTACACAATCTTCGAGTTACTTGACACCGCTTGGTTGCCTCGTCACCACCGCCGCATGGTAAGAACTTGTAAGATATTGATATTTGCTTTATCTGTGAGCACTTTACAACCACATCCTAGTAGTTCATAGGAACATTATTCTCGAATTTTGTTTCTTGTTTCTACTAATCATGACAGGTTCCGAGATAGAAGTTCTTGGACCATTTGACACATCTTCA
>JAHIAM010006409.1:0-103507 GCA_021605205.1 Aegilops longissima | reverse complement strand
AGAGGAGCTTGCCGGGAAGGCCACTCAAGGCACGAAGGAAACAAGACCCCGCAAGAGGAGCTTGTTCGAAGGCTCGGTGAGCGACAAGCTCCCGAGTGCGACAAGGGTTCAGCCGCGGCAAGGCGCTTGCCGCGGCAAGCAACTCTCTTCATCTCCGCTGAGAGGAATTGAGGCCAATCTCGACAAGATTAAGGCCATTGAGCAGATCGAAGCACCAAAGCGCGTCAAGGATGTACGAAGACTTGCCGGTTGCGTGGCTGCTCTCAGCAGGTTTATCTCTAAGTCTGCTGAGCGCGCCCTGCCATTTTTCAAGATTTTGAAAAAGGCATGTCCAATGAAATGGACTCCCGAAGCGGAGACTGCGCTGCAGGACTTGAAGAGGTACCTGTCCTCCACTCCAATACTTGTCGCACCTAAGCCACAAGAGAAGTTGTTGCTCTATATAGCGGCAACCAATCAAGTGGTTAGTGCTGCGTTAGTAGCGGAGAGGGAGGCGAACGATGAGTCGGCAACCACGGCAGATGCACCCAGCGACAAGCAGGGGGCTTCGCCGTCAAGCTCTGGTCCCGACAAGGTCAGATCTGTGCAGGATTGCGGGAAGATTCAGAAAAGGATGGTGCAGCGCCCAGTCTACTTTGTCAGTTCCCTTCTGCAGGGGGCTAGGTCAAGGTACTCTGGTGTGCAGAAATTGCTTTTCGGCCTCCTCATGGCCTCAAGAAAGCTGCGCCATTACTTCCAAGCACACGAGATAACAGTTGTCACTCGCTTTCCGCTGAAGAGGATATTGCAAAATCCAAAAGCAACAGGCAGGATTGTCGAGTGGGCACTGGAACTGTCAAGCTTTGGCCTCAAGTTTGAAAGCACTTCAACTATCCAAAGCAGAGCAGTGGCAGAATTCATAGCAGAGTGGACGCCAACGCAGGATGAAGAAATTCCAGAGACGAGCATCCCCGTCAAGGAAGTAAGTAAAGAGTGGCTGATGTACTTTGATGGTGCCTTCTTGCTGCAAGGCGCCGGTGCCGGCGTGCTGCTTATCGCACCCACCGGTGAGCACCTCAAGTACATAGTCCAGATGCACTTTCCCAAGGAGCAAGCAACAAACAATACTGCCGAGTATGAAGGTTTGCTTGCCGGTCTCAGGATCGCGGTAGACCTTGGGATCAAGAAGCTCATTGTCAGGGGGGACTCGCAGCTTGTCGTCCGCCAAGTAAACAAAGATTATCAGAGTCCGTTGATGGAAGCCTACGTTGATGAAGTGAGAAAGTTAGAAGAGCACTTTGAAGGCCTGCAAATGGAACATGTTCCAAGAGCTCAGAATGATATTGCGGATGGCCTGTCAAAGTGCGCCGCACTCAAGTTACCTGTGGAAGCAGGGATCTTTGCGCTCAAGCTGACTCAACCAACTGTAACACCATCAACCGGACAAAGCAAGAAGAGGAAGTTGATTTCTAGTGACTACTTTCCGGCAGAGCTCCCTGAAGCCGCCGCCAAGAAGGTCCCCAAAATCAACGCAGATATCGCTGAGGAGCAGTCTGCTCCGACAAGCCCTAGGGTTTGTTTCGTTGAAGCAGACGCTCCCGACAAGTTTTGCTCCGGCAAGCTTGCCGGGGATCATCAAGCTCCGGCCGAACCGCAGGTTCTTGCCGTAGAAGCTGATGTTCCCGCAACGGCAGATGTGCCTTTAGTCCTTGTTGTCGAGCCGCAAGCTCCAACATGGGCGCAGCAAATCGTCCATTTCCTTCAGACAGGAGAACTTCCCGAAGAGCAAGAAGAGGCGGAAAGAATAGCCCGACAGTCAAGTATGTACCAGTTTGTTGACAACATCCTGTACAGAAGAAGACTCAACGGTGTGAAATTGAAGTGTATTTGCCGGGAAGATGGACAGAAGCTGTTGGCAGAGATACACGGAGGCATATGTGGTCACCACATTGGCGCAAGAGCTCTTGCCGGCAAAGCCTTCCGGCAAGGTTTCTTCCGCCGAAGCCCTCCAGATGCAACTGCACAAGTAACCAAGTGTGAAGCGTGCGGGCCCATTCCAAGCAGATACACCAGCCAGCTCAAGCTCTCCAGACGATCCTTCATCCTCGCCATTTTCGGTCCGGGGTCGACATCTCGCCCCTTCCCCGAAGTTGTCGGGGCTTTGAGTACTTGTACGTTGCAATCGACAAGTTCACAAAGTGGCCGGAAGTGGAAACAGTGAGGAAGGTGACAGCACAGTCAGCAGTCAAGTTCTTCATGTCAATTGTTTGCCGTTTTGGGATTCCTAACCGGATAATCACCGACAACGACACACAATTCACGAGCCGCACCTTCATGCAGTACGTCCAAGACCTTGGCGCCAAGGTCTGCTTTGCTTCTGTTGCTCATCCGAGAAGCAACGGTCAAGCAGAGAGGGCAAATGCTGAAGTGCTGCGGGGACTCAAGGCCAGAACTTTCGACAGGCTGCACAAGTGCGGAAGAAACTGGATTGAGGAGCTGCCGGTGGTTCTTTGGTTGATCAGAACGACGCCAAATCGAGCCACTGGCCAGACACCTTTCGCTCTAGTCTATGGAGCAGAGGCAGTTCTCCCCACGGAACTCGTGATACGGGTCACCTCGAGTGCTCGCTATGATGAGTTTGAGCAAGAGCAGCTGCGACAAGATGACGCGCTGCTCCTTGAGGAGGATCGCCTTCAGCTGCTGTACGAGCTGCTCGTTACCAGCAAGCTTTGCGCCGCTACCATAGCCGCAGTTAATGCCGTAAGCTTCGTGGAAGGCGACGTTGTTCTTCGCGCGCTCAGTCCACCAAGAATTCCAACAAGTTGACGCCAAGGGGAAGGCCCTTATCGGGTGAAACGAGTCACTAGGCCTCGGCGCTGTCCGCTTAGAGACCAAGATGGCGCCCGTGAGCAACTCCTGAATATAGAGCATCTTCGCAAGTTTTACCCATAGGGCGCGGTTGTCGGAACCTGCTCGCAACCACCCTTTGTACAAGTCTTGCCGCTGTTGCATGTAATCCTTTGTACAAAGCCGGGCGCAGACCCTGCATCAAGAAAGTTTATGTGTTGCGCACAACTTGTCAAATGCATGCTTTCATAATCCTTTATGCATGTATTATCCAACATTTTGTGCAGCATCCACACCCGTAAGCAATAACGAGCCACTAGGCTCCATAACTTTATTTTCTTCTTTCTTCTCAAAGAAAGGAAGGTTCCTTCGCCCACAAGTTAACCGGGGAAGGAGAAGATAATGGTGTGGGTCACCAAGTGTCGCCGAGGAAGTATCGCTTGCCGGGAAGCAAACGACGTAAAAGCTAAGTTGCCAAAGTTTGAGCAATCAGTTTTAAATTTTAAGTTATCTTCCTCGAACGATAGTACTTTGTATGGAAAACCCAGCCCGGGAACCAACTCATGGCTGGTTTGCGCCTTTACTTTGTTTCGAGTCCGCCAACAATTTAAGTGAGCTGCAACTAGTTGCGATAAGGTTGTTTGTCGGAGGCGGCATCGCCAAAGAGGCTGCCGACGTCCCGCACTCAGCGCCATGATAAAGGTACCACCGACAAGTTCCCTAAAAAGCGTAGGGCACAAACGTACAAAGGAATAAATCGAGTAAAGGAAATAACATTGCATTCGATTGCCTAAGATAGAGTATATTACAAAATAACTTGTCGCAGATCTAATAGATTGTTCTCCTAAACATGATCTGCAGCGACAAGGTAAAGATAAACTTGGCGGCCTAGTCCACGCTTTCGCCATCAACCCTCTTGACTCCGCTCACCCTGTCCACGATGGGTGCGACAAGAGCCTTGAGCGCTTCAACATCAGCAGTTGGAGGCAGGGACTTGAGGACGTTGGCGAAGCTGACGCCTGGATTGCGGAAGGCCACCTTCATCAGCACCTTCTGGAGAGCCCCGGCGCAGATTTGGCACGACTCGTCGGCCAGCTGTTTTGGGATCTCCTCCTGGAGCCGCTGGAGACCCGTCAACACGCCTTTGAAGAACAAGCTGAGCTTGGCGCTGGGTTGAAGGCGCTCGTCGGTGGAGTACCCGAGGTCCACCATCCCCAGCTCCATCAGCTCATTGTGAATGGCGGCGGCAGTATCCACAAGACCCACTGTCCAGTGCATCACGCTATCTCTGAGAGTATCCTGGGCGGTCACAACATTAGCCAGCAGCTCCTCGTTGGCTTTGATCTTCTCCAAAAGGCCCGCTTCTCGCTCCTTGACGCCGTCCAGCGTCCCCGTCAAGGTGGTCAGTTTCAGCTCCAGATCTTCCTTGGAGTCCTTGGCGGCGTCGAGCTCTTTGATCTTCTCAGCGAAACTACCCTGCAACTCACCAAGAGTATAGGCGTCCTTCTCGCGCTCGCGCTTCAGCCCGGTGACCTCCTCGCCGCTTTCTCGAGGGTGGCCTCCAGCTGCGCCCACCTCGCCTCCAATTCCTTCTTGGTGGCCTCGGCAGCTGCAGCGCGCCCTTTGCCTCCTTGAGTGCTCCGCCAATTGATTGCTCGCAGGCGGCAAGATCTTCCTCGTAGCTGTCAATGTTGATCTTCCGCCGCGCCAGCTCACCTTCTTGCACAGAGCTTCTCGCCGCAAGCGCTTGCTGCCTCGACCTCGGCCTTCTCCAGATGAAGGCCGTGGCGCTCTTCGGAGAGTTGCTCCCGCTCGCGCTATGTCCCGAGAGTTTCCTTGTTGGCGCCGCCGAGCTCTTCTCGCTTCTCCATATCAGCTCCCGCCCTCGCGACAAGTGCTTCCCTGGACTCCAGCTTAGCTTGTCGGGCGCGGTAGAGCGATAGGAGCTTCTTCAGCAGCTGCTCCTCCTCAGACTCGCCACTGCCGCTGCTTGGCGCGTCAACTAGCGACAGCCCAGCGGAGGCGAGCAGCTCCTCATCGAAGGTCTCTCCCTCGACCAGCGCCCTGGAGCTTGACGCCCATGGAAGCTTGATGAAGACACCGTCGCCGGCCTTCAGATAGGCGCCGGGCTGGGGCTCTTCGGAGCCTGGTGCTGCTTCGGTGGCGGAGGGATCGGCGGTCGGCATAGCGCCCGGCGCTCCTGCGGCCTCAGGGTCGTCAGTACGACCACCAGACCCCTCCCCAGCCTTTGCGCCAGCAGCCTTGGCGGCCTCCTCGCCGGCAGACCCATCGACGCCAGCCTCCTCCTCCATGTTGGCGGCATCGTCATTGTTGCCGCGAGCGTCCTCCTCGCCAGCAACCTCAGTCTCCATCGGCTCTCCGGCGGATGATTCTGATGATCAGAGAAAGAAAAGAACAAGTCAAGCAAATGTTCAAAAAGAAGAACAGAAGAAAAAGAACCCAAGGGAAATTTTTAAGAAGATTACCTGCAATGGGATCTGTAGCCGCGGTCTCTACCACTGGAGGGTCGTCGGCGCTGCCCCTTGTTGGAGAGGCCTCCCTTGCCGGAGAGCGCTCCCTTGGCGGAGAGTTCTCCCTTGGCGGCGTAGTTGAAGCATGTAACTTCGAGTGACCTCCGGGGCCTCCTGATGAGGCTGCTCTGCTCCTGCACAATTCAACAAGTCAGATATCAGTGAAGAAGGAGCACCCAAGCACACCTAACCGTAAGAAATAAATCAAATACTTACGCTGGGGGCTGTGCTGGGGGCTGCTCTGATGAAGGGTTGCCGGGTCCGGCAACGGGGTCTCAGACACGCCTCCTGTCGCCACAGGGGGATCGTCTTAGATGACAACCACCGGAGTCTTGGTCCTCTTCGACGCCCTCTGAGCCAGCGTCCTGAGGAAGGAAAGAGCTCAGAATGAAGCAAGTCACATACAAGACAAAGCAGTTAATTGAAGAATTACAAGTAGCAGCGACAAGATCTTACTCTTCTTCTTCTTCCTCCTCGGAGCTGAGAGCGGAGAAGTCAAATTCTGCTCCGGTGTGACGAGCTGGAGGAGTAGGATCCCTCGGACGCTTGGCGGGTGCGGGTGCCGTGGCTCCAGAAGGCCCCGCTCCCGTTGCTGTGGCGGCGTGAGGCGCTCCCGCGGCAACAGTGCTTGCCGCGGTGGAGCGCGTCGGGCGGCGAGGTGGCTGTTGGCCCTTCTGCCGCCCCGCCACTTCTCTGATCTTATGGAGGCGCTTTTGGCGGGCCGCTGGCTCCTCCCGCTGCAAGCTACTTGAAGGCGGAGGGAGGCGCCTCGCAGGCCTGCTCGCTCAGCGCCGGGCTCGCCCCTGCTCGTCCTCGCCGGCAAACTCCTCTCGATCGGCAAGGCTTGCCGCCTCGGCTGCCTCTGCCTCCTCGACGGTGAACCCAAACACGCCAGCGGCGGCAGCTTCCGCCGCCTCCTCCAACCTTGTGGCAATGCGCACCATCTCTTGCTCGGTGGTGTCGCGGGTGAGCCACTTCTTCTCGTCGACGCGGATCGGCACTTCTTCCAAGTTATCGAAGAACTGCTGCACGACGTCGTCGGCGGGTTTCTTGTTGTTGGAGCGATTCCATGGGAATCGCACAACGGCATCATCGCGCGGATGCGGTCAAGTGACGAGTTGTTGCACAAAGGCACGACCCCCCTCGGCAACATGAACCACTTGGGGTGATCTGCATCGTGCTTGAACAGCTCCCGCAGCATGGCATCCAGCTCCAAGACAGTGAAGTTCCAGTTGAGGCCCGGACGCAGCCTCATGATGTCCGCCGCGTTTTGGAACTCCCAAGCAGGCCTCCTCCTCTCCTGCAAGGGCGCAATGCGGCGGCGAAGGAAGTCCGCGCCAACAGCGCCTACTGTGAGTCCTGCTTGCCGGAGGCGCAAGATCCGGGTCACGGCAATCTTCAACTTGGCATCCTCCGCGCCAAGTTGCTCCAATCATTGCCGCGCACTATGGGAGTTTGGCGCAGGGCAGTAAAAGGCTGTGGGTCCTCCTCTATAATCCAACACCAATCGGCTCTCCACTCCTCCCACTTGCTGCGCAGCTCTCCGTCAAGATATGCTTCCTTCTTGCCGATCCTGGAGATCCATGCAATCCCTCCGCAAGCCGCCTCTCTCTCTCTACGTGGGGCATGAAGTAGTGGCGAAAAGGGCTACATTTGGTGGACTCGACAAAGTTCTCGCAGAGGTGTGCGAAACCTCCATGGTCGACAACGTTGGGGTGAAATCAAGGAGGCGGAGGCCATATGTGTTCATGACGCCGCAAAATAATTGAAAAGGGCGGGCAAAGCCCGCAGGGAAGAAAAGCGCCAAGAAAGGGTACCCGACGGAAACCTTCTCGGATGTGGCGGCGGAGATCACCTCGCGCTGGTGCGCCTGCCTCCGCCGACCGTAAGAGGTAATACAGCTCGCAGCTCCTTCGCCGAGCGAGGGGGGGTCAAGAGGGCCCGCCTTCCGCAGCGCCAAGCCGCCGCGCCGGCCGACTTCACGCTTTCCCTTTGTTGGCCTTCGGGCCCATGGTGGAGGTGGTGGAGGAATCCGACGGCGTTGGTGGCGCCGGTGGCAATGGGGGGGAGCGCCGCTTCTTTGGACTTGAGAAGAAGGGGAGCGCGTGGTTTTCTTGATGTGAAAGCAATGGCAAGTGGGCGTCCTGCCCCTGTTTCTCCTGCTTATAAGGAGGGAGAGGGGGCGGGCGTTCCGCTTTTCCGATTAAATAAGGCCCCCACGATCTCTCCTGACGACGCCACGTCCGGGCGCAAGGCTGCCTGTGGGGGACATGGTGGGTCAGAGCGAGTAACGGCGTTTCTCCAGCCGCCGCGTGCTGCAGCACTGTTTTGGGCCTGGCCCAACAGAGCTCGGCGCTGCAGGTGGCCTAGGCCCGGGGCTCCTGTCGGTGTACTAGAGTAGGGTACCTAGTATCCCGAACTGCACGGGCAGTCGCAGCACCTCAAGGCAGGGCTGGCCTGGGACCGCCAAGTTCCTCCGCGCTCCTTTGGAGCCATTCAAGAACAAAGATTCAAGGCCCCGCAAGAGGAGCTTGCCGGGAAGGCCACTCAAGGCACGAAGGAAACAAGACCCCAAGAGGAGCTTGTCGGGAAGGCTTGGTGAGCGACAAGCTCCCGAGCGCGACAAGGATTCAGCCGCGGCAAGGCGCTTGCCGCGGCAGGCAACCTCTCTTCATCTCCGCTCCAGCTCATCCTCCAACGTGTCGCTGTGGGGCTACTCCAGGCACGCGTGTCGAAGGGCTGTGCAGCCAGCGGAGAGCAGCGATAAGCGGCGCTGACGAGTTTACCATCGTGGCAAACGGTGGTGCACTTGACGGTCCTCACAGAATTGTTTCAGCGATGTGGACGGGCATTTATTGATCTTGTCCCTTGCCGTCAGAGTTAGGTATAGAGCATTGTACAAGTCGGTGTACCAACTACTGTTTTTCCATTTGTACCCTCATCTACGTTGCCACCTGTCGGTGACCCCTTGAGCCTATAAAAGGAGGCCCAAGTGCAACGTAGAAAGGGTTCGGCTCCGTTTGGTTCACTCGACACATACGAGACTAGAGACACTCAGGCTAGGTTTGGTAGCTCCCATTGCTCCCTAGCAAGAACACAATACAATCAACCAAGCAGCAGTAGGAGTATTATCTCGCCGAGAGCTCCGGTTGGGTAAACTGCTCGTGTGCATCGCTCGATCCGCTTTTGTGCAATCTCCGCCCTCCGAACCATAAGGGACTCGTCCGCCAGGTCCCATAGGTGTTCGTGGGTCACGCTCAGCTTCCCGACATCCTGTTGCTGCGGGCGCCGCCGCTGGCAAAGCCGATGAGACTCGATGGTGGCCTTCCATTCGCCGACCTTGTCGGCCGTTGAGGGTAATCTAGAAGCAATTGAGCTCTCGCCAAGGCTTCTGCTGGAGTGGTGGGTGGCAATGGCGACGGAGCGAGGAACGGATGTGCTCGGACTTCTAACCAAGTTAGAGGAGCAGCATCCCGCCCAAGCGATCGATTCGCTTCGCATCAAAGATGTCGGGCGTGCATGCAGTCTCGAGGGCCTCGGATCCTCCAGCTTGGCCTTGATCCAACGAGCGATGGTGATGCGAGCATCATGACGCTGTCGGTCCCGCGCCTCCCGAGACGGACGCTGCACGCTGACGCCGAAGCTTGCGCCGCTTGTCCTTGGACCTGGCGGCGCCATGGGCTCTCTCGACGACGCCTGCTCTCCGCTTAACGCCTTCCCCACCACTCGCCAGCTCCGTGGTGGTGGGTTTGACGCGACGGCTTCTGCTGCGCCAAGCATTCTTCTTCGTGGCATGTTAAGGAAGGTGATGAAGAAGTTGCTCGATGACCGCTGGATCAGGTTCACACAGCCTCGACGCCCCTACCGGGCGCGCTTAAAGATGTCGGGAAGTTGATCGTGACTCCATTTAACACCTATGGGACCGGTCCCTTGTGGTTCGGAGGGGGGCGGAGATTGCACGAAGAGCAGATCGAAGCGATGCACACGAGCAGTTTTACCCAGCTTCGGAGCTCTCCGGAGAGATAATACTCCTACTGCTGCTTGGTTGATTGTATTGTGTTCTTGCTAGGGAGCAATGGGAGCTACCAAACCTAGCCTGAGTGTCTCTAGTCTCGTATGTGTCGAGTGAACCAAACGGAGCCGAACCCTTTCACGCTGCACTTGGGCCTCCTTTATAGGCTCAAGGGTCACCGACAGTGGCAACGAGATGAGGGTAAAATGGAAAACAGTAGTTGGTACACCGACTTGTACACTGCTCTATACCTAACTCGACGGCAAGGGACAAGATCAATAAATGCCCGCCCTCGCCGCCTCAACAAAGGCAATAGGGACCGCTGGCGCACCACCGCTTGCCACGATGGTAAACCTGTCAGCCGCTATCGCTGCTCTCCTGGCTGCACAGCCCTTCACACACGTGTTCGAGTAGCCCCACAACGACATCGCTACGGATGAGCTGGAGCGAGATGAAGAGAGGTTGCCTGCCGCTGCTGAATCCTTGTCGCGCCGAGCTTGTCGCCACTAGCCTTCCCGACAAGCCCTCTTGCCGGGTCTTGTTTCCTTCTTGCCTTGAGGGCCTTCCCCGCAAGCTCCTCTTGCCGGGCCTTGAATACTTTGTTCTTGAATGGCTCCAAAGGAGCCGCTGAGGACCTTGGCGGTCCCTGTGCCAACCCTGCCGCTGGGTGCTGCGATCGCCTGCACGAAGTTCGGGATACTAGGGTACCCCTACTCTAGTACACCGACAGAGCCCCGGCTCTGGCTACACACGGCGCCGAGCTCAGTTTGGCCAGGCCCAAAACAGTGCACGGGCACACGCGGCTTGGAGAACGCCGTTAGTCGCTCCGGACCCACCATGTCCCCCACGAACGGCACGCGCCAGACGTGGCGTCGTGGGAGAGATCGTGGGGGCCTTCTTTAATCGGAAAAGCGGAACACCTGCCCCCTCTCCCTCCTTATAAGCAGGGGAAACAGGGGCAGGACGCCCACTTGCCATTGCTGTCACATCAAGAAAACCACCGCCGCTCCCCCTTCTTCTCAAGTCCAAAGAGAGCGACGCCCCCCCCCCATTGCCACCGGCGCCACCAACGCCGTCGGATTCCTCCACCACCTCCGCCATGGGCCTGAAGGCCGACAAGGGGAAAGGCGTGAAGTCGGCCGAGGCGCAGCAGCTTGCGGCGCTGCGGAAGGAGCGGGCCCTAGTATCAGTTTAAGCCCGCACCGACAAGTTACCTAAAAGCGTAGGGCACAAACATACAAAGGAAGAAATCGAGAAAAGGAAATAACATTGCGATCGTTTGCCTAAGATAGAGTATATTACAAAATAACTTGTCGCAGATCTAATAAATTGTTCTAAACATGATCAGCAGCGACAAGGGAAAGATAAACTTGGCGGCCTAGTCTACGCGGTCGCCATCGATCCTCTTGACTCCGCTCACCCTGTCCACGATGGGTGCGACAAGGGCCTGGAGTGCTTCGACGTCAGCAGTCGGCGGCAGGGACTTGAGGACGTTGGCAAAGTTAACGCCTGGATTGCGGAAGGCCACCTTCATCAGCACCTTCTGGAGAGCCCCGTCGCAGATTTGACGCGACTCATCGGCCAGCTGCTTTGGGATCTCTTCCCGGAGCCGCTGGAGACCCGTCACCACGCCCTTGAAGAACAGGCTGAGTTTGGCGCTGGGTTGAAGGTGCTCGTCGGTGGAGTACCCGAGATCCACCATCCCCAGCTCCATCAACTCATTGTGGATGGCGGCGGCAGTGTCCACAAGACCTTCTGTCCAGTGCATCATGCTCTCCCTGAGGTTATCCTGGGCAGTCGCGGCATTCGCCAATAGCTCCTCGTTGTCCTTGATCTTCTCCAGCAAACCTACTTCCCGCTCCTTGGCGCCGGCCCAGCCGCCTCCGCCAAGGTAGCCAGCTTCAGTTCAAGATCCGCTTTGGAGTCCTTGGCGGCGCCGAGCTTTTGATCTTCTCAGCAAACGACCCTCGCAACTCACCAAGAGTGTAGGCGCCCTTCTCGGCCAAGGCTCAGCCCGGTGACCTCCTCGCCGCTTCTTCCGAGGGTGGCCTCCAGCTGCGCCCACCTCGCCTCCACCTTCTTGGCGGCCTCGCAGCTGCGGCGCGCCCTTTGCCTCCTTGAGTGCTCCACCAATTGATTGTCACAAGGCAAGATCTTCCTCGAGCTGTCAAGGTTGATCTTCTGCTGCGCCAGCTCACCTTCTTGCACAGAGAGCTTCTCGCCGGCAAGCCTTTGCTGCTACTTGACCTCGGCTTCTCCAGGATGAAGGCCGTGTGCTCTTCGGAGAGTTGCTCCTTCGCTCGCTATGTCCCGAGAGTTTCCTTGTTGGCGCGCCAGAGCTCTTCTGCGCGCTTCTCCATATCAGCTCCCACCTCATGCATAAGTGCTTCCTCGACTCCAGCTTAGCTTGTCGGGCGCGGTAGAGCGATAGCAGCTTCTTCAAAGAGCTGCTCCTCCTCAGACTCGCCATCGCTGCTGCTTGGCGCGGCCAACCAGCGACAGCCCAGCGGAGGCGAGCAGCTCCTCGTCAAGGTCTCTCCTCGACCGGCGCCGGAGCTTGACGCCCATGGAAGCTTGATGAAGACACCGCCGCCGCCTTCAGATAGGCGCTGGCTGGGGCTCTTCGAGCCTGGTGCTGCTTCGTGGCGGAGGGATCGGCGGTCGGCGAGCGCCTGGGCGCCTCAGGCCTCAGGTCGCCAAGACGACCACCTGCACCCTCCCAGCCTTTGCGCCAAGAGCCTTGGCGGCCTCCTCGCCGCGCAGACCCATCGACGCCAGCCTCCTCCTCCATGTTGGCGGGCGTTGCCATTGTTGCCGCGAGGCCCTCCTCGCTGCAACCTCGCCCATCGGCCTCCGCGGATGGATCTGATGATCGAGAAAGGAAAGAACAAGTCAAGCAAATGTTCAAAAAGAAGAACAAAAGAAAAGAACCCAAGGGAAATTTTTAAGAAGATTACCTGCAATGGGATCTGTAGTCGCTGTCTCTACCATCGAGGGTCGCCGGCGCTGCCCCTTGTCGGAGAGGCCTCCCTTGCCGGAGAGCGCCCCTTGGCGGAGAGTTCTCCTTGGCGGCGAGTTGAAGGCATGTAACTCGAGTGACCTCCGGCCTCCCGATGAGGCTGCTCGCTCCTGCACAATTCAACAATTCAGATATCAATGAAGAAGGAGCACCCAAGCACACCTAACCGTAAGAAATAAATCAAATACTTACGCTGGGGGCTGTGCTGGGGGCTGCTCTGATGAAGGGTTGCTGGTCCGCAACGGGTCTCGACACGCCTGCCGCCACGGGGATCGTCTTCGATGACAACCACCGGAGTCTTGGCCCTCTTCGACGCCCTCTGAGCCAGCGTCCTGAGGAAGGAAAGAGCTCAGAATGAAGAAAGTCAGATACAAGACAAAGAAGTTAATTGAAGAATTACAAGTAGCAGCGACAAGATCTTACTCTTCTTCTTCTTCCTCCTTGGAGCTGAGAGCGAAGAAGTCAAATTCCGCTCCGGTGTGACGAGCTGGAGGAGTAGGATCCCTCGGACGCTTGGCGGGTGCGGTTGCCGTGGCTCCAGAAGGCCCCGCCCCTGCTGTGGTGGCGGGCGTGAGGCGCCCCTGCTGCAACAGCAGCTTGCCGCGGTGGAGCGCGGCGGGCGGTGAGGCGGTTGTTGGCCTGCCTCCGCCGCCCCGCCACTTCTCCGGTCTTATGGAGGCGCTTTCTGGCGGGCTGGGCTCCTCCCGCTGCAAGCTACTTGAAGGAGGAGGGAGGCGCCCGCAGGCTCGCTTGGCTCAGCATCGGTTCGCCTGCCTCCTCGCCGCAAACTCCTCACGATGGGCAAGGCTTGCCGCCGCTGCCTCTCGCCTCCTCGACGGTGAACCCAACACGCCAGCGGGCGGCAGCTTCCGCCGCCTCCAACCTTGTGGCAATGCGCACCATCTCTTGCTCGGTGGTGTCGCTGGTGAGCCACTTCTTCTCGCCGACGCGGATCGGCACTTCTTCCAAGTTATCAAGAACTGCTGCACGAGGTCGCCGGGCGGGTTTCGTTGTTGGAGCGATTCCATGGGAATCGCACAACGGCATCATCGCGCGGATGCGGTCAAGCGATTAGTTGTTGCACAAAGGCACGACCCCCCTCGGCAACATGAACCACTCGGGGTGATCTACATCATGCTTGAACAGCTCCCGCAGCATGGCATCCAGCTCCAAGACAGTGAAGTTCCAGTTGAGGCCCGGACGCAGCCTCATGATGTCCGTCGCGTTTTGGAACTCCCAAGCAGGCCTCCTCCTCTCCTGCAAGGGCGCAATGCGGCGGCAAAGGAAGTCCGCGCCAACAGCGCCTACGGTGAGTCCTGCTTGCCGAAGGCGCAAGATCCGGGTCACGGCAATCTTCAACTTGGCATCCTCCGGCGCCAAGTTGCTCCAATCATTGCCGCGCACTATGGGAGTTTGGCGCAGGGCAGTAAAAGGCTGTGGGTCATCCTCTATAATCCAACACCAATCGGCTCTCCACTCCTCCCACTTGCTGCGCAGCTCTCCATCAAGATATGCTTCCTTCTTGCCGATCCTGGAGATCCATGCAATCCCTCCGGCAAGCGGCTCTCCTCTCTCTACGCGGGGCATGAAGTAGTGGCGAAAAGGGCTACATTTGGGTGGACTCACAAAGTTCTCGCAGAGGTGTGCGAAACCGCCATGGTCAGACAGCGTTGGGGTGAAATCAAGGAGGCGGAGGCCATATGTGTTCATGACGCCGCAAAAGAATTCGAAAAGGGTGGGCAGAGCCCGCAGGGAAGAAAAGCGCCAAGAAAGGGTACCCGACGGAAACCTTCTCGGATGTGGCGGCGGAGATCACCTCGCGCGCGAAAGTGCGCCTGCCTCCGCCGACCAAGAGGTAATACAGCTCTCGCAGCTCCTTCGCCGAGCAGGGGGTCAAGAGGGCCCGCCTTCCGCAGCGCCAAGAACCCGCTGCGCCGCCGATTTCACGCTTTTCCCTTGTCGGCCTTCGCCCATGGCGGAGGTGGTGGAGGAACTGACGGCGTTGGTGGCGCCGGTGGCAATGGGGGGGGGAGCGCCGCCTCTTTGGACTTGAGAAGAAGGGGAGCGCGGTGGTTTTCTTGATGTGACAGCAATGGCAAGTGGGCGCCCTGCCCCTGCTTCCCCTGCTTATAAGGAGGGAGAGGGGCGGCGCCCGCTTCCGATTAAAGAAGGCCCCACGATCTCTCCCACGACGCCACGCCCAGCGCGCTGCTCGTGGGGGACGGGTGGGTCCGGAGCGAGTAACGGCGTTTCTCCAGACGCTGCGTCTGCAGACTGCTTTTGGGCCTGGCCCAACAGAGCTCGGGCGCCGGTGTGGCCCAGTTCGGGGCTCTGCTGGTGTACTAGAGTAGGGTACCCTAGTATCCCGAACTCGCAGCACGGCAGTCGCAGCACCCCGCGGCAGGCTGCCCTGGGACCGCCAAGTCCTCCGCGCCCTTTGGAGCCATTCAAGAACAAAGATTCAATGCCCCGCAAGAGGAGCTTGCCGGAAGGCCACTCAAGGCACGGCGAAACAAGACCTGGCAAGAGGAGCTTGTCGGGAAGGCTTGGTGAGCGACAAGCCCCGAGCGCGACAAGGATTCAGCCGCTGCAGGCGCTTGCCGCGCCAGTAACCTCTCTTCATCTCCGCTTCCAGCTCATCCGCCAACGTGTCGCTGGGGCTACCCAGCACACGCTGTCGGCGGGGGCTGGCAGCCAGCGGAGAGCAGCGATAAGCGGCGCTGACAGGTTTACCATCGTGGCAAACGGTGGTGCACTTGACGGTCCCTCGCAGTAATCGCTCAGCGATGTGGATGGGCATTTATTGATCTTGTCCCTTGCCGCCGAAAGTTAGGTATAGAGCACTGCATAAGTCGGTGTACCAACTACTGTTTTTCCATTTTACCCTCATCTACGCTACACTGTCGGTGACCCCTTGAGCCTATAAAAGGAGGCCCAAGTGCAACGTAGAAAGGGTTCGCCCGCTCGTTCATTCGACACATACGAGACTACAGACACTCAGCTAGGTTTGTAGCTCCCATTGCTCCCTAGCAAGAACACAATACAATCAACCAAGCAGCAGAGGAGTATTATCTCCGGAGAGCTCCGGTTGGGTAAACTGCTCGTGTGCATCGCTCGATCCGCTTTTTGTGCAATCTCCGCCCCACCGAACCACAAGGGACTCGGGTCCGCCAGTCCCATAGGTGTTGTCGGCGAAGTGCCGATCCGCACCGACGAAAGCAAAAGTGGCTCACCCGCGACACCACCGAAAGCAAGAGATGGCGCAGACGCCACAAGGTTGGAGGAGGCGGCAGCTGCTGCCGCCGGGCGGGTTTGGGTTCACTGCCGAGGAGGCAGAGGCAGCCGAGGCAGCAAGCCTTGCCGACGAGAGGAGTTTGCCGGGCGAGGAGGAGCAGGCCGAGCCCGACGCTGAGCCGAACGAGCATGCCGGGCGCCCTCCGCTTTTCAAGTAGCTTGCCGCTGGAGGAGCCTGCGCCCCGCTTAAGAAGACGCCCGCAAGACCGAGAAGTGGCGGGCGGCAGACGGGCTAACAGCCGCCTGCTGCCGACGCGCTTCCACCGCTGCAAGCACTGCTGCTGCTGGAGCGCCTCATGCCGCCACAAGAACGGGAGCGGGCCTTCGAGCCACGGCACCTGCACCCGCCAAGCGCCCGAGGATTCCTACCTCCAGCTCCACACCGGAGCTGGATTTGACATCTCCGCTCTCAGCTCCGAGGAGGAAGAAGAAGAAGAGTAAGATCTTGTCGCTGCTACTTGTAATTCTTCAATTAACTGCTTTGTCTTGTATCTGACTTGCTTCATTCTGAGCTCTTTATTTCCTCAGGACGCTGGCTCAGAGGGCGTCGAAGAGGGCCAAGACTCCGGTGGTTGTCATCGAAGACGATCCCCTGTGGCATGGCTGTGGAGGCGGTTCGAGACCTCGCTGCCGGACCCGCAACCTTTCATCGAGCAGCCCCAGACAGCCCCCAGCTGTAAGTATTTGATTTATTTCACGGTTAGGTGTGCTTGCGTGTTCTTCTTCACTGATATCTGACTTGTTGAATTGTGCAGGAGCAGAGCAGCCTCATCAGAGGCCCCGAGGTCACTCCCGGTTCTGTCTCGCTTCAACCACGCCGCCAAGGAGAACTCTCCGCCAAGGAGCGCCTCCGCAAGGGAGGCCTCCGACAAGGGGCAGCGGCGACGACCTCCAAAGGGTAGAGACCGCTGCTACAGATCCCATTGCGTAATCTTCTTAAAAATTTCCCTTGGGTTCTTTTTTTCTCTCGTTCTTCTTTTTGAACATTTGCTTGACTTGTTCTTTTCTTTTCTCGATCATCAGATCCATCCGCCGGAGAGCCGATGGAGACCGAGGTTGCCGGGCGAGGAGGACGCCGCAAACAATGACGACACCGCCAACATGGAGGAGGAGGCTGGCGCCGGCGGGTCTGCCGGGCGAGGAGGAGGCTGGCTCGGCGGGGTCTGCTGGCAGGAGGCCGCCAAGGCAGCCGGGCGCAAAGGCTGGGAGGGGTCTAGTGGTCGATCGACAACCCCGAGGCCGCAGGAGCGCCAGCGCCACGCCGACCGCCGATCCCTCCGCCACCGGCAGTACCAGTTCAAGAGCCCCAACCCGGCGCTTATTCAAGGCCGCGACGGTGTCTTCATCAAGCTTCCATGGGCGCTGTTGCAGGCGCCGGGTCGAGGGAGAGACCTTCGACGAGGAGCTGCTCGCCTCGCTGGGTTGTCGCTAGTTGACGCGCCAAGCAGCAGCAAAGGGCGAAGTCTGAGGAGGAGCAGCTGTTAAAGAAGCGCTATCGCTTACCGCGCCTCGGCAAGCTAAGCTGGAGTCCAGGGAAGCACTTGTCGCGAGGGCGGAGCTGATATGGAGAAGCGCAGAAGAGCTCCGCGCGCCAACAAGGAAACTCTCCGGACATAGCAGTAAGCGCTGAGCAACTTGTCGAGGAGCGCACGGCCTTCATCCCGAGAAGGCCGAGGTCGTGGAGCAGCAAAGGCTTGCCGCGAAAAGCTCTCAAGAGGGAAGGTGAGCTGGCGCAGCGGAAGATCAACCTCGACAGCTATGAGGAAGATTTTACGCGCCGAGCAATCAATTGGCGGAGCACTCAAGGAGGCGGCGACGCCGCCGCAGCTGCCGAGGCCGCCAAGAAGGAATTGAGACGAGGGTGGCGAGCTGGAGGCCACCTCCGTAAGAGCGGCGAGGAGATCACTGCGCTTAAAGCATGAGCGCGAGAAGGACGCCACACTCTTGGCGAAGTTGCAGGCCGCCTCGCTGAGAGGATCAAGGAGATCGACGCCGCCAAGGACTCCAAGGCGGATCTTGAGCTGAAGCTGTCCACCTTGACGGAGACGCTGGACGGCGCTAAGGAGCGGGAAGTGGGTTTGTTGGAGAAGATCAAGGCGAATGAGGAGCTGCTGGCGAATGCCACGAACGCCCACAACACCTTCAAGGAGAACGTGATGCACTGGACGGAGGGCCTTGTGGATATTGCCGCCGCCATTCACAATGAGCTGATGGAGCTGGGGATGGTGGACCTCGGGTACTCCACCGACGAGCGCTTTTCAACCCAGCGCCAAGCTCAAGATGTTCTTCAAAGCGATCTATGGTGGGCACCCTGAGACAAGTATGTACCATTTTGTTGACAACATCCTGTACAGAAGAAGACTCAACAGTGTGAAATTGAAGTGTATTTGCCGGGAAGATGGACAGAAGCTGTTCGGCAAGGGAGGCCTCTCCGCCAAGGGTCCGGCAACGGGGTCTCAGACACGCCTCCTGTCGCCACGGGGGGATCGTCTTCGATGACAACCACCGGAGTCTTGGCCCTCTTCGACGCCCTCTGAGCCAGCGTCCTGAGGAAGGAAAGAGCTTAGAATGAAGCAAGTCAGATACAAGACAAAGCAGTTAATTGAAGAATTACAAGTAGCAGCGACAAGATCTTACTTTTCTTCTTCTTCCTCCTCGGAGCTGAGAGCGGAGAAGTCAAATTCCGCTCCGGTGTGACGAGCTGGAGGAGTAAGATCCCTCGGACGCTTGGCGGGTGCGGGTGTCGTGGCTCCAGAATGCCCCACTCCCGTTGCTGTGGCGGCGTGAGGCGCTCCCGCTGCAACAAGGCTTGCCGCGTGGAGCTGGCGGGCGGCGAGGCGGCTGTTGGCCTGCCTGCCACCCCGCCACTTCTCCGGTCTTATGGAGGCGCTTTCATGGGGCGCTGGCCCTCCCGCTGCAAGCTACTTGAAGGCGGAGGGGAGGCGCCTCGCAGGCTCGCTCGCCTCAGCTGCCGGGCTCGGCCTGCTCCTCCTCGCCGCAAACTCTCTCGATCGGCAAGGCTTGCCGCCGGCTGCCTCTCGCCTCCTCGACGGTGAACCCAACACGCCAGCGGCGGCAGCTTCCGCCGCCTCCAACCTTGTGGCAATGTGCACCATCTCTTGCTCTGCAGTGTCGCGTGAGCCACTTCTTCTCGCTTCACGCGGATCGGCACTTCTTCCAAGTTATCGAAGAACTGCTGCACGACGCCATCGGCGGGTTTCGTTAGTTGGAGCGATTCCATGGGAATCGCACAACGGCATCATCGCTACAGATGCAGTCAAGCGACGAAGTTGTTGCACAAAGGCACGACCCCTCGCAACATGAACCACTCAGGTGATCTCGTGATCGCGCTTGAACAGCTCCCGCAGCATGGCATCCAGCTCCAAGACAGTGAAGTTCCAGTTGAGGCCCGGACGCAGCCTCATGATGTCCGCCGCGTTTAGGAACTCCCAAGCAGGCCTCCTCCTCTCCTGCAAGGGCGCAATGCGGCGGCGAAGGAAATCCGCGCCAACAGCGCCTACGGTGAGTCCTGCTTGCCGGAGGCGCAAGATCCGGGTCACGGCAATCTTCAACTTGGCATCCTCCGGCGCCAAGTTGCTCCAATCATTGCCGCGCACTATGGGAGTTTGGCGCAGGGCAGTAAAAGGCTGTGGGTCCTCCTCTATAATCCAACACCAATCGGCTCTCCACTCCTCCCACTTGCTGCGCAGCTCTCCGTCAAGATATGCTTCCTTCTTGCCGATCCTGGAGATCCATGCAATCCCTCCGGCAAGCGGCTCTCCTCTCTCTACGCGGGGCATGAAGTAGTGGCGGAAAAGGGCTACATTTGGGTGGACTCCGACAAAGTTCTCGCAGAGGTGTGCGAAACCGCCATGGTCGACAGCGCTGGGGGTGAAATCAAGGAGGCGGAGGCCATATGTGTTCATGACGCCGCAAAAGAATTGAAAAGGGCGGGCAGAGCCCGCAGGGAAGAAAAGCGCCAAGAAAGGGTACCCGACGGAAACCTTCTCGGATGTGGCGGCGGAGATCACCTCGGCGCGAAAAGCGCCTGTCTCCGCCGACCGTAAGAGGTAATACAGCTCGCAGCTCCTTCTCGCCGAAAGCAGGGGTCAAGACGGCCCGCCCTTCCGCAGCGCCGCAAGCCGCTGCTCCTCGGCCGATTTCACGCTTTTCCCTTGTCGGCCTTCGGGCCCATGGCGGAGGTGGTGGAGGAACTGACGGCGTGGTGGCGCCGTGGCAATGGGGGGGAGGAGCGCCGCTTCTTTGGACTTGAGAAGAAGGGGAGCGCGGTGGTTTTCTTGATGTGACAGCAATGGTAAGTGGGCCCCTGCCCATGTTTCCTGCTTATAAGGAGGGAGAGGGGCGGCGCCCGCTTTTCCGATTAAAGAAGGCCCCCACGATCTCTCCCACGACGCCACGCCCGCGCGCGGCTGCTCGTGGGGGACGGTGGGTCCGGAGCGAGTAACGGCGTTTCTCCAGCCAGCTGCGTCTGCAGCAATGCTTTTGGGCCTGGCCCAACAGAGCTCGGCGCTGCAGGTGGCCCATGCCCGGGGCTCTGCCGGTGTACTAGAGTAGGGTACCCTAGTATCCCGAACTCAGCACGGCAGTTGCAGCACCTCGCTGGCAGGGCTGGCCTGGGACCGCCATAGTCCTCCGTGGCTCCTTTGGAGCCATTCAAGAACAAAGTATTCAAGGCCCCGCAAGAGGAGCTTGCCAGAAGGCCACTCAAGGCACGAAGGAAACAAGACCCCGCAAGAGGAGCTTGTCGGGAAGGCTTGGTGAGCGACAAGCTCGAGCGACAAAGGATTCAGCCATGAAAGGCGCTGTCGCGGCAGGCAACCTCTCTTCATCTCCGCCCAGCTCATCCGCCAACGTGTCGCCAGTGGGGCTACTTCCAGCACGCTGTCGGCGGGCTGTGCAGCCAGCGGAGAGCAGCGATAAGCGGCGCCGACAGGTTTACCATCGTGGAAAACGGTGGTGCACTTGACGGTCCTCGCAGATCGCTCAGCGATGTGGTCGGGCATTTATTGATCTTGTCCCTTGCCGCCGAGTTAGGTATAGAGCACTGTATAAGTCGGTGTACCAACTACTGTTTTTCCATTTTACCCTCATCTACGCTACACTGTCGGTGACCCCTTGAGCCTATAAAAGGAGGCCCAAGTGCAACGTAGAAAGGGTTCGGCTCATTCGGTTCATTTGACTCATTCGAGACCACACACACTCCAGCTAGGTTTTGTAGCTCTCATTGCTCCCTAGCAAGAACACAATACAATCAACCCAGCAGCAGAGGAGTATTATCTCCGGAGAGTCCGGTTGGGTAAACTGCTCGGTGCATTGCTTCGATCTGCACTTTGTGCAATCTCCGCCTCCGAACCACAAGGGACTCGGTCCCATAGGTGTCCGTGGGTCACGATCAGCTTCCCGACATCTTTCGTCACAGCATTAGCCAGCAGCCTCGCTCGCTGGATCTTCTCCAACAGGCCCGCTTCGCCCCTTGACGCCGGCCCAGCGCCCCTGCTAAGGTGGCTGGCTTCAGCTCCAGATCTGCCTTGAGTCCTTGGCGCGCCGAGCTTTTGATCTTCTCAGCTAAACGACCTCTGCAACTCACCAAGAGTATAGGCGCCCTTCTCGCCAAGGCTTCAGCCCGGTGACCTCCTCGCCGCTTTCTCGAGGGTGGCCTCCAGCCGCGCCACCTGCCTCCACCTTCTTGGCAGCCTCGCAGCTGCGGCGGCGCCCTTTGCCTCCTTGAGTGCTCCGCCAATTGATTGCTTTCACAAGGCAAGATCTTCCTCGAGCTGTCAAGGTTGATCTTCCGCGCCAGCTCACCTTCTGCACAGAGAGCTTCTCGCCGCAAGTTTTGCTGCTCCTCGACCTCGCCTTCTACAGATGAAGGCCGGCGCCTTCGGAGAATTGCTTCCGTGCTTCTGCTATGTCCCGGAGAGTTTCCTGTTGGCGCCCGAGCTCTTCTTCAAGGCTTCCATATCAGCTCCCGCCGCGACAAGTGCTTCCCTCGACTCCAGCTTAGCTTGTCGGGCGCTAGAGCGATAGCAGCTTCTTCAGCAGCTGCTCCTCCTCGACTCGCCATCGCTGCTGCTTGGCGCCAACCAGCGACAGCCCAGCGGAGGCGAGCAGCCTCGTCAAGGTCTCCTCGACCGGCGCCTGGAGCTTGACGCCCATGGAAGCTTGATGAAGACACCGCCGCCGCCTTCGTAGGGCGCTGGCTGGGGCTCTCGAGCCTCGGTGCCGATCGGTGGCTTAGGATCGGCGGTCGGCGAGGCGCTGGCGCCTCCTGCGCCTCAGGGTCGCCAAGACGACCACCGCACTCCTCCCCAGCCTTTTGTGCCAGAGCCTTGGCGGCCTCCTCGCCGCAGACCCATCGACGCTAGCCTCCTCCTCCATGTTGGCGGCGTTGCCATTGTTGCCGCGAGCGCCCTCCTCGCTGCAACCTCGGGCCCATCGGCTCTCCGCGGATGGATCTGATGATCGAGAAAGAAAAGAACAAGTCAAGAAAATGTTCAAAAGAAGAACAGAAGAAAAGAACCCAAGGGAAATTTTTAAGAAGAATTACCTGCAATGGGATCTCAGAGTCATGGTCTCTACCATCGAGGGTCATCGGCGCTGC
Organism: Aegilops longissima; assembly: GCA_021605205.1. NCBI lineage: Eukaryota > Viridiplantae > Streptophyta > Magnoliopsida > Poales > Poaceae > Aegilops > Aegilops longissima. Next base: position 81,203 of record JAHIAM010006409.1, on the reverse strand, counting down.
CCCTTGTCGGAGAGGCCTCCTTGCCGGAGAGCGCCCCTTGGCGGAGAGTTCTCCTTGGCGCGAGTTGAAGGCATATAACTTCGGATTGACCTCCGGCCTCCCCGATGAGGCTGCTCTACTCCGCACAATTCAACAAGTCAGATATCGTGAAGAAGGAGCACCCAAGCACACCTAACCATAAGAAATAAATCAAATACTTACGCTGGGGCTGTGCTGGGGCTGCTCGATGAAGGGTTGCCGGTCCGCAACGGGTCTCGTGACACGCCTCCTGTCGCCATTGGGGGATCTGCCTTCGATGACAACCACCGGAGTCTTGGCCCTTCGACGCCTCCGAGCCAGCCGCCCCGAGGAAGGAAAGAGCTCAGAATGAAGCAAGTTAAATACAAGACAAAGCAGCTTAATTGAAGAATTACAAGTAGCAGCGACAAGATCTTACTTCTTCTTCTTCCTCCTCTGAGCTGAGAGCGGAGAAGTCAAATTCCGCCTGTGTGACGAGCTGGAGGTGTAGGATCCTCGGACGCTTGGCGGGTGCGGTGCCGGGCTCCGTAAGGCCCCGCCCCCGCTGTTGTGGCGGGCGTGAGGCGCCCCGCGCAACAAAGTGCTTGCCGCGGTGGAGCGCTGCCGGGCGGCGAGGCAGCTGTTGGCCTGCCCGCCGCCCCGCCACTTCTCCGGCTCTTATGGAGGCGCTTTTCTGGCGGGCCGCTGGCCTCCCCACGGCAAGCTACTAGAAAGCGGAGGGGAGGCGCCTCGCAGGCTCGCTTGGCTCAGCCGCCGGTTCGCCTGCCCTCCTCGCTGGCAAACTCTCTCGATCGGTAAGGCTTGCCGCCGGCTGCCTCTCGCCTCCTCGACGGTGAACCCAAACACACCAGCGGGCGGCAGCTTCCGCCGCCTCCAACCTTGTGGAAATGTGCACCATCTCTTGCTCGGTGGTGTCGCTGGTGAGCCATTTCTTCTCGCCGACGCTGGATCGGCACTTCTTCCAAGTTATCGAAGAACTGCTGCACGACGCCGTCGGGCGGGTTTCGTTGTTGGAGCGATTCCATGGGAATCGCACAACGGCATCATCGCTGGATGCGGTCAAGCGACGAAGTTGTTGCATTAAAGGCACGAATTTCTCGCAACATGAACCACTCGGGTGATCTGCATCGTGCTTGAACAGCTCCCGCAGCATGGCATCCAGCTCCAAGACAGTGAAGTTCCAGTTGAGGCCCGGACGCAGCCTCATGATGTCCGTGAAGGAAATATGCCCTAGAGGCAATAATAAAAGTTATTATTTATTTCCTTATATCATGATAAATGTTTATTATTCATGCTAGAATTGTATTAACCGGAAACATAATACATGTGTGAATATATAGACAAACAGTATGTCACTAGTATGCCTCTACTTGACTAGCTTGTTAATCAAAGATGGTTATGTTTCCTGACCATGAACAAGGAGTTGTTATTTGATTAACAAGGTCACATCATTAGTTGAATGATCTGATTGACATGACCCATTCCGTTAGCTTAGCACTTGATCGTTTAGTATGTTGCTAATGCTTTCTTCATGACTCATACATGTTCCCGTAACTATGAGATTATGCAACTCCTGCTTACCGGAGGAACACTTTGGTACTACCAAACGCCACAACGAATCGGGTGATTATAAAGGAGTACTACAGGTGTCTCCAAAGGTACTTGTTGGGTTGGCGATTTCGAGATTAGGTTTTGTCACTCCGATTGCTCTGGAGAGGTATCTCTAGGCCTTCTCGGTGATACACATCACTTAAGCCTTGCAAGCATTACAACTAATGAGTTAGTTGTGAGATGATGTATTACGGAACGAGTAAAGAGATTTACCGTAACGAGATTGAACTAGGTATTGATACCGACGATCGAATCTCGGTAAGTAACATACCGATGACAAAGGAACAACGATGTCGTTATGCGGTTTGACCGATAAAGATCTTCAGAGAATATGTAGGAACCAATATGGGCATCCAGGTTCCGCTTATTGGTTATTGACCAAGAATAGTTCTAGGTCATGTCTACATAGTTCTCGAACCCGTAGGGTCCGCACGCTTAAGGTTTCGGCGATGCTTATATTATGAGTTTATGAGTTTTGATGTACCAAGGAGTTCGGAGTCCCGGATGAGATCGGGACATGACGAGGAGTCTCAAATGGTCGAGACGTAAAGATCGATATATTGACGACTATATTCGAGTTCGGAAAGGTTCCGAATGATTCGGTATTTTTCGAGTACCGAGAGTTACGGGAATTCGCCGGGAGAAGTATTGGGCCTTATTGGGCCCTGCGGGAAAGAGAGAGGGCTGCCTAGGGCAGGCCGCGCTACTCTCAAGGCCTAGTCCGAATTGACTAGGGAGGGGCCGCACTCTTCTTCTTTTCCCCTTCCTTTCTCCTACTCCTATTAGAAAGGAGGAGTCCCACTCCTGGGAGTAGGACTCCCTTGGCGCGCCTCCCTTGGGCCGCCACCTCCTCCTTGCTCCTTTATATACGGGGCAGGGGGCACCCCATGACACACAAGTTGATCATTGAGATCGCTCTCAGCCGTAGCGGTGCCCCTTCCACCAAACTACACCTCGAATATACCGCTATGGAGCTTAGGCGGCCCCGCGCCGGTGGAACATCATCATCGCCACCACGCCGTCAGGTCGACGAAACTCTCCTCAACACTTTGCTGGATCGGAGTTCGAGGGACGCCATCGAGCTGAACGTGCAGAACTCGGAGGTGCCGACGCTCGGTACTTGATCGGTTGGATCGGGAAGAAGTACGACTACATCAACTACGCTATTATAACGCTCGCTGTTGGTCTACGAGGGTACGAGACAACACTCTCATCTCGCTATGCATCACCATGATCTTGCGTGATCGTGAGAAAATTTTTGAAATTACTACGCTCCCCAACAGTGGTATCGAGCCTGGTTTTATGCGTTGATGTCATGTGCACGAGTAGAACACAAGTGAGTTGTGGACGATATAAGTCATACTGCCTACCAGCATGTCATACTTTGGTTCAGCGGTATTGTGAGATGAAGCGCCCGACCGACATTACGCCAGACGCTTACGCGAGACTGGTTTCACCGCCCGAGCACTCGCTGCTTAAAGGTGACCGCGGTGTCTGCTCTCTCACTTTAGTTGAACTGAAAGTGGCTACGCCCGTCCTTGAGAAGGTTAAACGGAGTCTATTTGACGAAGTATCGCTGTGGTTTTGATGCGAGGTAAGAACGGTTCTTGCTCAGCCCGTAGCAGCCACGTAAAACTTGCAACAACAAAGTAGAGGACGCCTAACTTGTTTTTGCAGGCATGTTGTGATGTGATATGGTCAAGACGTGATGCTATATTTTATTGTATGAGATGATCATGTTTTGTAACCGAAGTTATCGGCAATCGGCAGGAGCCATATGGTTGTCGCTTATTGTATGAAATGCAACGCCATGTAATTGCTTTACTTTATCACTAAGGAGTAGCGATAGTCGAGAAGCAATAGTTGGCTAGACGACAACGATGCTACGATGGAGATCAAGGTGTCGCTACCGGTGACGATGGTGATCATGACGGTGCTTCGCGATGGAGATCACAAGCACAAGATGATGATGACCATATCATATCACTTATATTGATTGCATGTGATGTTTATCCTTTATGCATCTTATCTTGCTTTGATTGACGGTAGCATTATAAGATGATCTCTCACCAAAATTATCAAGAAGTGTTCTCCCGAGTATGCACCGCTATAAAGTTCTTCGTGCCGAGACACCACGTGATGATCGGTGTGATAGGCTCTACGCTCAAATACAACGGTGCAAAACAGTTGCACACGCAGAATACTCAGGTTATACTTGACGAGCTATGCATATAAGATATGACCTCGAACACGGAGACCGAAGGTCGAACGTGAATCATATAGTAGATATGATCAACATAGTGATGTTCACCATTGAAACTACTCCATCTCACGTGATGATCGGACATGGTTTAGTTGATTTGATCACGAATCACTTAGATGACTAGAGAGATGTCTATCTAAGTGGGAGTTCTTAAGTAATATGATTAATTGAACTTTAATTTATCATGAACTTAGTCCCGTAGTATTTTGCAAATTATGTTGTAGATCAATAGCTCGCGTTGTTGCTTCCCTATGTTTTCATATGTGTTCCTAGAGAAAATTGTATTGAAAGATGTTAGTAGCAATGATGCGGATTGGATCCGTGATCTGAGGTTTATCCTCATTGCTGCGCAGAAGAATTATGTCCTTAATGCACCGCTAGGTGACAGACCTATTGCAGGAGAAGATGCGACGTTATGAACGCTATTAGCTCAATATGAGCAGATATGACGCTAGAACGCTTGGCCAGCTCAATATGATGACTACTTGATAGTTTAGTGCACCATGCTTAACGGCTTAGAATCGACTTCAAAGACGTTTTGAACGCCATGGACCATATGAGATGTTCCAGAATTGAAGTTAATATTTCAAGCAAATACCCGAGTTGAGAGATATGAAGTCTCCAACAAGTTCTATAGCTAAAAGATGGAGGAGAATCGCCAACTAGTGAGCATGTGCTCAGATTGTCCGAGTACTTCAATCGCTTGAATCAAGTGGAGTTAATCTTCCGATAAGATAGTGATTGACAGAATTTTCTAGTCACCATCACTAAGTTAGTAGAACTTCGTGATGAACTATAGTATGCAAGGGATGACGAAAAGATTCTCGAGCTCTTCGCGATGCTAAAATCGCGAAGGTAGAAATCAAGAAAACATCAAGTGTTGATGGTTGACAAGACCACTAGTCTCAAGGAAATGGCAAAGGGAAGAAGGGAACTTCAAAAGGAACGGCAAGCAAGTTGTTGCTCGAGTGAAGAAGCCCAAGTCTAGACCTAAGCCCGAGACCGAGTACTTTTGCTGCAATGGAACTGGTCACCGAAGCGGAACTACCCCTGAATATTTGGTGGATAAGAAGGATGGCAAAGTGAACAAAGTTATATTTGATATACAGGTTATTGATGTGTACCTTACTAGTGTTTATAGTAGCCCCTGAGTATTTGATACTGCTCAGTTGCTAAGATTAGTAACTCAAACAGGAGTTACGAATAAACAGAGACTAGTTGAAGGGAAGTGACGATGAGTGTTGGAAGTAGTTCCAAGATTGATATGATCATCATCGCACACTCCCTATACTTTCGGATTAGTGTGGAACCTAAATAAGTGTTATTTGGTGTTGAGCATAAATATGATTTGATCATGTTTATTGCAATACGGTTATTCATTTAAGTAAGAGAATAAATTGTTGTTCTGCTTACATGAATAAAACCTTATATGGTTACACACCCAATGAAAATGGTTCATTGATCTCGATCATAGTGATACACATATTCATAATATTGAAACCAAAAGATGCAAAGTTAATAATGATAGTGCAACTTATTTGTGGCAATCGCCGCTTAGGTCATATTGGTGTAAAGCGATGAAGAAAACTCCATGCCGATGGACTTTGGAATCACTTGATTATGAATCATTTGATGCTTGCGAACCGTGCCTTTTGGGCAAGATGACTAAAACTCCGCTCTCCGAACAATGGAACAAGCTACCGACTTATTGGAAATAATACATACCGATGTATGCGATCCAATGAGTGTTGATGCTCGTGGCAAGTATCGTTATTTTCTGACCTTCACAAGATGATTTGAGCAGATATGGGTATATCTACTTGATGAAACATAAGTCTGAAATAGTTGAAAGGTTCAAAGAATTTCAGAGTGAAGTGGAAAATCATCGTAACAAGAAAATAAAGTTTCGCGATCTGATCGTGGAGATGAATATTTGAGTTACGAGTTTGGTCTTCAATGAAAACAATGTGGAATAGTTTCACAGCTCACGCCACCGGAACACCACAACGTTATGGTGTGTCCGAACGTCAGAATCAGATTTTATTATGATATGGTGCGATCTATGATGTATCTTACCGATTTACCACTATCGCTTTGGGGTTATGCATTAGAGACAGCTGCATTCACGCTTAATAGGGCACCATCTAAACTGCTGAGATGACACCGTATGAACTATGGTTTAGCAAGAAACCTAAGCTGTCATTTCTTAAAGTTTGAGTTGTGATGCTTATGTGAAAAGTTTTCACCGATAAGCTCGAACCCAAATCGGAGAAGTGCGCTTCATAGAATACCCAAAAGAAACTGTTGGGTATACCTTCTATCACAGATCTAAAGGCAAAACATTCGTTGTTAAATGGATCCTTTCTAGAGAAGAAGTTTCTCTCAAAGAAGTGAGTGGGAGGAAAGTAGAACTTGATGAGGTAATTGTACCTTCTCCCTTATTGGAAAGTAGTTCATCACAGTAAATCAGTTCCAGTGATTCCTACACCAATTAGTGAGGAAGTTAATGATGATGATCATGAAACTTCAGATCAAGTTGTTACCAAACCTCGAGGTCTTCCAGAGTAAGATCCGCACTGAGTGGTACGGTAATCCTATTCTAAAAGTCATGTTACTAGACCATGATGAACCTACTAACTATGAGGAAGCGATGATGAGCCCAGATTCCGCGAAATGGTTTGAGACCATGAAATCTGAGATGGGATCCATGTATGAGAACAAAGTATGGATTTTGGTTGACTTGCCCGATGATCGGCAAGCCATTGAGAATAAATGGATCTTCAAGAGGAAGACGGACACCGATAGTAGTGTTACTATCTACAAAGCTCGACTTGTCGCAAAAAGGTTTTTGACAAGTTCAAGGTGTTGACTACAATGAGATTTTCTCAATTGTAGCGATGCTTAAGTCTGTCTCAATCATGTTAGCAATTGCCACATTTTATGAAATCTGCAAATGGATGTCAAAACTACATTCTTTAATGGATTTATTAAAGAAGAGTTGTATATGATGCAACCAGAAGGTTTTGTCAATCCTAAAGGAGCTAACAAATGTGCAAGCTCCAATGATCCATCTATGGACTGTGCAAGCATCTCGAGTTGAATAAACGCTTGATAGTGTGATCAAAGATATGGTTTTATATGACTTTTGGAGAAGCCTCAGATTTACAAGAAAGTGAGTGGGAGCACTACAAGATTTCTGATAAGTATATGTGAATGACATATTGTTGATCGAAATAATGTAGAATTATTCTGCAAAGCATAAAGGAGTGTTTGAAAGGAGTTTTTCAAAGAAAGACCTCGTGAAGTTGTTATATATTGAGCATCAAGATCTATAGAGATAGATCAAGACGCTTGATAAGTTTTTCAATGAATACATACCTTGACAAGATTTTGAAGTAGTTCAAAATGGAACAGTCAAAGAAAGAGTTCTTGCCTGTGTTACAAGGTGTGAGATTGAGTAAGACTCAAAACCCACCACGGCAGAAGATAGAAAGAGAATGAAAGTCATTCCCTATGCATCAGCCATAGGTTCTATAAAGTATGTCATGTTGTACTGATCTATTGCATACCCTACCACTAAGATTGGCAAGGAGTGCAATAGAGATCTAGGAGTAGATCAATGGACAGCGGTCAAAATTATCCTTAGTAGAATAAGGATATGTTTCTCGATTATGGAAGTGAAAAAGGTTCGCCGTAAAAGGTTACGCCGATGCAAGTTTTAACACTAATCTAGATGACTCGAGTCTCAATCTGATACATATTGAAAGTGGGAGCAATTAGCTAGAGTAGCTCCGCAAAGCATTGTAGACATAGAAATTTGTAAATACTTACGGCTCGAATGTGATGACAATCTGCTGACTAAAATTATCTCACAAGCAAAACATGATCACACCTTAGTACTCTTTGGGTGTTAATCACATAGCGATGTGAACTAGATTATCGACTCTAGTAAACCCTTTGGGTGTTGGTCACATGTCGATGTGAACTATGGGTGTTAACCACATATAGATGTGAACTATTGATGTTAAATCACATGGCGATGTGAACTAGATTATTGACTCTAGTGCAAGTGGGAGATCAAGGAAATATGCCCTAGAGGCAATAATAAAGTTATTATTTATTTCCTTATATCATGATAAATGTTTATTATTCATGCTAGAATTGTATTAACCGGAAACATAATACATGTGTGAATATATAGACAAACAAGATGTCACTAGTATGCCTCTACTTGACTAGCTTGTTAATCAAAGATGGTTATGTTTCCTAACCATGAACAAGGAGTTGTTATTTGATTAACAAGGTCACATCATTAGTTGAATGATCTGATTGACATGACCCATTCCGTTAGCTTAGCACTTGATCGCTTAGTATGTTGCTAATGCTTTCTTCATGACTCATACATGTTCCTGTAACTATGAGATTATGCAACTCCTGCTTACCGGAGGAACACTTTGGTACTACCAAACGCCACAACGAATCGGGTGATTATAAAGGAGTACTACAGGTGTCTCCAAAGGTACTTGTTGGGTTGGCGATTTCGAGATTAGGTTTTGTCACTCCGATTGTCGGAGAGGTATCTCTAGGCCTTCTCGGTGATACACATCACTTAAGCCTTGTAAGCATTACAACTAATGAGTTAGTTGTGAGATGATGTATTACGGAACGAGTAAAGAGACTTACCGTAACGAGATTGAACTAGGTATTGATACCGACGATCGAATCTCGGCAAGTAACATACCGATGACAAAGGAACAACGATGTCGTTATGCGGTTTGACCGATAAAGATCTTCAGAGAATATGTAGGAACCAATATGGGCATCCAGGTTCCGCTTATTGGTTATTGACCAAGAATAGTTCTAGGTCATGTCTACATAGTTCTCGAACCCGTAGGGTCCGCACGCTTAAGGTTTCGGCGATGCTTATATTATGAGTTTATGAGTTTTGATGTACCAAGGAGTTCGGAGTCCCGGATGAGATCGGGACATGACGAGGAGTCTCAAATGGTCGAGACGTAAAGATCGATATATTGACGACTATATTCGAGTTCGAAAGGTTCCAATGATTCGGTATTTTTCGAGTACCGAGAGTTACGGAATTCGCCGGGAGAAGTATTGGGCCTTATTGGGCCCTGCGGGAAAGAGAGAGGGCTGCCTAGGGCAGGCCGCGCTTCTCAAGGCCTAGTCCGAATTGACTAGGGAGGGGCCGCACTCTTCTTCTTTTCCCCCTTCCTTTCTCCTACTCCTACTAGGAAAGGAGGAGTCCCACTCCCGGGGAGTAGGACTCCCCTTGCGCGCCTCCCTTGGGCCGCCACCTCCTCCTTGCTCCTTTATATACGGGGCAGGGGGCACCCCATGACACACAAGTTGATCATTGAGATCGCTCTCAGCCGCAGCGGTGCCCCTTCCACCAAACTACACCTCGAATATACCGCTATGGAGCTTAGGCGAAGCCCCGCGCCGGTGGAACATCATCATCGCCACCACGCCGTCGGGTCGACGAAACTCTCCTCAACACTCGCTGGATCGGAGTTCGAGGGACGCCATCGAGCTGAACGTGCAGAACTCGGAGGTGCCGTGACGCTCGTACTTGGATCGGTTGGATCGGGAAGAAGTACGACTACTTCCTCTACGCTATGCGCCAACGCTTCGCTGCTGGTCTACGAGGGTACGAGACAACACTCTCATCTCGCTGCTATGCATCACCATGATCTTGCGTGATCGTAGGAAAATTTTTGAAATTACTACGCTCCAACAATGTCTCGCCGCTGCTTTGAATTTCATAGGTTTTTTCGCAGCCTTCGCACGGTGAGTCAGCAGCGAAATGCCAACAGCAGCGCCACGGTGAGTCTCGCCAGCGCAAGCGCAAGATCCGCATCCCGACGGCTCAAGGTCAAGAGCTGCTGCATTCAGATGTAAGTTGCCAATTTTGGGTTTCAAGTTGCTTTCACAGTCGCGCCTTCGATCACGCTTTCCTTGGCCTTCGCCCATGAGGTGGTGGAGGAATCTGACGCGCGCTGGTGGCGCCGCTTAATGGGGGGCGGAGCGTCGAAGTCGCTTTGACTTGAGAAGAAGGGGAGCGCGCCACCCCGCCCCCCTTCTTCTCAAGTCCAAAGAGAGCGACGCCCCCCATTGCCACCGGGCGCCACTCAACGCCGCCGGATTCTCCACCACCTCCGCCATAAGGGGCCCAAGCGTCGACAAGGGAAAGGCGTGAAGTCGGCCGAGGAGCAGCGGCTTGCGGCGCTGCGGAAGGAGCGGGCCCTCTTCGACCCCCTGCTCGACGCGAAGGAGCTGCGAGAGCTGTATCACCTCTTCTAGTTGACGGAGACGCAGGCGCACCCGCGCACGAGGGTGATCTCCGCCGCCACATCCGAGAAGGTTTCCGTCGGGTATCCCTTCTTCGCTTTTTTCTACTGCGGACTCTGCCCGCCCTTTTCCGTATTCTTTTGCGACGTCATGAACACATATGGCCTCCGCCTCCTTGATTTCACCCCCAACGCTGTCCTGACCATGGCGGTTTTCGCACACCTCTGCGAGAACTTTGTCGGAGTCCACCCAAATGTAGCCCTTTTCCGCCACTACTTCATGCCCCGCCTAGAGAGAGGAGAGCCGCTTGCCGGAGGGATTGCATGGATCTCCAGGATCGGCAAGAAGGAAGCATATCTTGACGGAGAGCTGCGCAGCAAATGGGAGGAGTGGAGAGCCGATTGGTGTTGGATTATATAGAGGAGGACCCACAACCTTTTACTGCCCTGCGCCAAACTCCCATAGTGCGCGGCAATGATTGGAGCAACTTGGCGCCGGAGGATGCCAAGTTGAAGAATGCCGTGACTCGGATCTTGCGCCGTGCATGCCGGCTTATCAGAGGAGCTATTGGCGCGACTTCCTTCGCCGCCGATTGCGCCTTTGCAGAGAGGAGGAGGCTTGCTTGGGAGTTCCAAAACGCGGACATCATGAGGCTGCGTCCGGCCTCAACTCGAACTTCACCGCCTTGGAGCTGATGCCATGCCGCGGAGCTGTTCAAGCATCGATGCAGATCACCCGAGTGGTTCATGTTGCCGAGGGGGTCGTGGCCTTTGTGCAACAACTGCCGCTGGTCAAGATCCGCGATGATGCTGCCAGCGATTCCCATGGAATCGCCTCCAACTTGGCAAGAGCCCACCGACGACGCCGCAGCAGTTCTTCGATAACTTGGAAGAAGTGCCGATCCGCGCTGACGAGCAAAAGTGGCTCACCCGCGACACCACCGAGCAAGAGATGGCGCGCATCGCCACAAGGTTGGAGGAGGCGGCAGAAGCTGCTGCCGCCGGTGTGTTTGGGTTCACCGTCGAGGAGGCAGAGCCAGCCGAGGCGGCAAGCCTTGCCGATCAAGAGGAGTTTGTCGGCGAGGAGGAGCAGGCCGAGCCCAGTCTACTTTATCAGTTCCCTTCTGCAGGGGGCTAGGTCAAGGTACTCTGGTGTGCAGAAATTGCTTTTCGGCCTCCTCATGGCCTCGAGAAAGCTGCACCATTACTTCCAAGCACACGAGATAACAGTTGTCACTCGCTTCATCAAGAGGATATTGCAAAATCCAGAAGCAACAGGCAGGATTGTCGAGTGGGCACTAGAACTGTCAAGCTTTGGCCTCAAGTTTGAAAGCACTTCAACTATCCAAAGCAGAGCATTGGCAGAATTCATAGCAGAGTGGACGCCAACGCAAGATGAAGAAATTCCAGAGACGAGCATCCCCGTCAAGGAAGCAAGTAAAGAGTGGCTGATGTACTTTGATGGTGCCTTCTCGCTGCAAGGCGCCGTGCCGGGCAAGTGGTTGCTTAGCGCACCCACCGGTGAGCACCTCAAGTACATAGTCCAGATGCACTTTCCCAAGGAGCAAGCAACAAACAATACTGCCGAGTATGAAGGTTTGCTTGCCGGTCTCAGGATCGCGGTAGACCTTGGGATCAAGAAGCTCATTGTCAGGGGGGACTCGCAGCTTGTCGTCCGCTAAGTAAACAAAGATTATCAGAGTCCGTTGATGGAAGCCTACGTCGATGAAGTGAGAAAGCTAGAAGAGCACTTTGAAGGCCTGCAAATGGAACATGTTCCAAGAGCTCAGAATGATATTGCTGATGACCTGTCAAAGTGCGCTGCACTCAAGTTACCTATGGAACCAGGGATTTTTGTGCTCAAGCTGACTCAACCAACTGTAACACCATCAACTGGATAGAACAAGAAGAGGAAGTTGGTTTCCGGTGACTACTTTCCGGCAGAGCTCCCTGAAGCCGCCGCCAAGAAGGTCCCAAAAATCAACATAGATATCGCTGAGGAGCAGTCTGCTCCGACAAGCCCTAGGGTTTGTTTCGTCAAGGCGCACGCCCCGAAAAGTTTTGTTCGCAAGCTTGCCGGGATCATCAAGCTCCGCTGAGCCTCGTGTTCCTGCCGAGAAGTTGATGTTCCCGCAGCGCAGATGTGCCTTTAGTTCTTGTTGTCAAGCCGCAAGCTCCAACATGGGCACAGCAGATCGCCCATTTCCTTCGCACAGGAGAACTTCCCGAAGAGTAAGAGGAAGCGGAAAGAGTAGCCCGGCAGTCAAGTATGTATCAGTTTGTTGACAACATCCTGCATGTAAGAAGACTCAACGGTGTGAAATTGAAGTGTATTTGCCGGAAGATGGATGTAAGCTGTTGGCAGAGATACACGGAGGCATATGTGGTCACCACATTGGCGCAAGAGCACTTGCCGCAAAGCTTTCCGCAAGGTTTCTTCCGGCCGAAGCCCACCAGATGCAACCGCACAAGTAACCAAGTGTGAAGCGCAAGGCCCATTCCAAACAGATACACCAGCTAGCTCAAGCTCTCCAGACGATCCCTTTATCCTGGCGATTTTCGGTCTGGGGGCTCGACATCCTCGGCCCCTTTCCCCGAGCTGTCGGGGTCTTTGAGTACTTGTACGTCGCAATCGACAAGTTCACAAAGTTCAAGTTCTTCAGGTCAATTGTTTGCCGTTTTGGGATACCTAACCGGATCATCACCGACAACGGCACACAATTCACGAGTCGCACCTTCATGCAGTACGTCCAAGATCTTGGCGCCAAGGTCTGCTTTGCTTCTGTTGCTCATCCGAGGAGCAACGGTCAAGCAGAGAGGGCAAACGCTGAAGTGCTGCGAGGACTCAGGACCAGAACTTTTGACAAAGGCGCAAGCGCGGAAGAAACTGGATTGAGGAGCTGTCGGTGGTTCTTGGTCGATCAGATGACGCCAAATCGAGCCATCGCCGACACCTTTCGCCTAGTCTATGGAGCAGAGGCAGTTCTCCCAACGGAACTCAGATACGGATCACCTCGAGTACTCGCTATGATGAGTTTGAGCAAGAGCAGCTGCGATAAGATGACGCGCTGCTCCTCGAGGATGATCGCCTTCAGTTGCTGTGACGAGCTGCTCGTTACCAGCAAGCTTTGCGCCGCTACCATAGCCGCAAGGTTAATGCAAGAAGCTTCGAGGAAGGCGATTTTGTTCTTCGCCGCTCAGTCCGCCAAGAATTCCAACAAGTTAACGCCAAGTGGGAAGGCCCTTATTGGGTGAAACGAGTCACAAGGCCCGGCGCAGTCCGCTTTGAGATCAAGATGGCGCCCGTGAGCAACTCCTGAATATAGAGCATCTTCGTAAGTTTTACCCATAGGGCGCGATTGCCGTAACCTGCTCCGCAACCACCCTTTTGTACAAGTCTTGCCGCTGTTGCATGTAATCCTTTGTACAAAGCCGGGCGCAGACCCTGCATCAAGAAGCTCATGTGTTGCGCATAACTTGTCAAATGCATGCTTTCATAATCCCTTATGCATGTGTTATCTAACATTTTGTGCAGCATCCACACCGTAAGCAATAACGAGCCACTAGGCTCCATAACTTTATTTTCTCTTCTTTCTTCTCAAAAGAAAGGAAGGTTCCTTCGCCCACAAGTTAGCCGGGGTGAAGGAGAAGGTAATGGTGTGGACCGCCAAGTGTCGCTCGAGGAAGTATCGCCTTGCTGGGAAGCAAACAACAGAAAAGCTAAGTTGCCAAAGCCTGAGCAATCAGTTTTTAAATTTTTAAGTTATCTTCCTCGAATGATAGTACTTTGTATGGAAAACATGTGCGCGAAGGAACTAACTCATGGCTGGTTTGCGCTTCTTACTTTGTTTCGAGTCCGCCAACAATTTAAGTGAGCTGCAACCAGTTGCGACAAGGTTGCTTGTCGGAGGCGGCATCGCCAGCAGGCTGCTGATGTCCCGCACTCAGCGCTCGCGGCAAACGTGCCCGCACCGACAAGTTACCTGAAAGCGTAGGGCACAAACATACAAAGGAAGAAATCGAGTAAAGGAAATAACATTGCGATCGTTTGCCTAAGATAGAGTATATTACAAAATAACTTGTCGCAGATCTAATAAATTGTTCTAAACATGATCAGCAGCGACAAGGAAAGATAAACTTGGCGGCCTAGTTCACGCGGGTCGCCATCGCGCTTCTTGACTCTGCTCACCCTGTCCATGATGGGTGCGATAAGGGCCTTGAGTGCTTCGACGCCGCAGTCGGCGGCAGGGACTTGAGGACGCTATGGTTGACGCCTGGATTATGGAAGGCCACCTTCATCAAGACCTTCCGAGAGCCCCGCACAGATTTGACGCGACTGTCACCAGCTGCTTTGGGATCTCTTCCCGAGCCGCTGGAGACCCGCCACCACGCCTTGAAGAACAGGCTGAGTTTGGCGCTGGGTTGAAGGTGCTCGCCGGTGGAGTACCCGAGATCCACCATCCCCAGCCTCCATCAGCTCATTGTGGATGGCGGCGGCAAGGTCCACAAGACCTTCTGTCCAAAGGCATCATGCTCTCCCCGAGGGTATCTCGGCAGTCATGCATTCGCCAACAGCTCCTCGCTGGCCTTGATCTTCTCCAAAGAAACCTACTTCCCGCCTCCTTGGCGCCTGGCCCAGCTGCCTCCGCCAAGGTAGCCAGCTTCAGTTCAAGATCCGCTTGGAGTCCTTGGCGGCGCCGAGTTTTGATCTTCTCAAATAAACGACCTCTGAACTCACCAAGAGTGTAGGCGCCCTTCCGCCAAGGCTTCAACCCGTGACCTCTCGCCGCTTCTTCTAGAGGGTGGCCTCCAGCTGCGCCACCTGCCTCCACCTTCTGGCGGCTCGGCAGCCGCGGGCGGCATCCTTTGCTCCGTGAGTGCTCCGCCACTGATTGCTCACACAAGAGCAAGATCTTCCTCATAGCCGCCGAGGTTGATCTTCGCTGCGCCAGCCACCTTCCTGCGCAGAGCTTCTCGCCGGCAAGCCTTTGCTGCCTCGACCTCGGCCTTCTCCAGATGATGGCCGCGCCTCTCAGCAATCTGCTCCCGCTCGCTATGTCCCGGAGAGTTTCCCTGCTGGCGCTACTGAGCTCTTCGCTGCTGCTCCATGTCAGCTCCAGCCGCGACAAGCGCCCCTCGACTCCAGCTTAGCTTGTCGGGCGCGGTAGAGCGACAAGAGCTTCTTCAGCAGCTGCTCTCCTCGACTCGCCATCGCCGCTGCTTGGCGCTGGCCGACCAGCGACAGCCCAGCGGAGGCGCAGCAGCTCCACGTCAAGGTCTCTCCTCGACCGCGCCCGAGCTCGACGCCCATGGGAGCTTGATGAAGACACCGCCGCCTTCGATAGGTGCCGGCTGGGGCTCTTCGAGCCTCGGCGATGCATCGGTGGCGGAGGGATCGGCGGTCGGCGAGCGCCTGGCGCCTCCCGCGCTCGTGGTCGCCAAGACGATCACTGCACTCCTCCCCAGCCTTCTCGCCAAAGAGCCTTGGCGGCTCCTCACCGCGACCTGTCGGCACCGGCCTCCTCCTCCATGTTGGCGGGCGTTGCCATTGTTGCTGCCCTCGCCGCAACCTCAGTTCCATCGGCTCTCGCAGATGGATCTCGACAATCGAGAAAGAAGAACAAAGCCAAATGTTCAAAAGATGAACAGAAGAAAAAGACCCAAGGGAAATTTTCAAGTAAGAAGATTACCTGCACGGGATCTCGATCCGCCGTCAAGATCGCTGGTCCCACCAGAGGCTCCTTGGAGGCCGGCGCCCTGGGCGACTGCCTCCTGTGAGGCTGCTCTTTCCTGAAGGGAGCACCCGTCACCTAACCGAGAGATAATCCAAACACTACTGCTGGGGCTGTGCTCTGTCAAGGGTTGCTGGCAGGGTCTGGGACAGCCTCGCCGCTCGCCTCGGCGACCACCACCGAGTCTTGGCTCTTCGACGCCTCCGAGCTGAAGCCCCAAAAAGGCTCAAGTAGCAGCAAGATCTTACTCTTCCTTTCTTCCGAGCTGAGAGCCAGAAGTCAAATTCGCGGCCAGGGCGATTAGCCGGAGGAGTAGGCCTCTGACGCTTGGCGGCGGTGCGGGGCCGTGGGCTCCCCTTGCCCTTGCTGTGGCGATGAGGCGCCTCATGCGCAACGGGTTGCTTGCTGTGGAGCCTGGCTGGGCGAGGCGGGCTTGGTCTGCTCCGCCTCGCCACTTCTCCCAGTATTCCGGAGGCGCTTATGGGCCTGGCCCTCCCGCTGCAAGCTACTTGAAGGCGGGAGGCTCAGTTGTTGCCTGGCCTGCCTCGGGCGAGCTCGTGCTTTTCGCCTCGACGGCTGCCTTCGCTCGGACGTGGCAGCCCAGCCGCCGCTTCTCCAACGCGCGTGCGGGGTTCCCAACCATGCTGCACTCCCGCCGAGGTCAGCACACCCCACGAGGCTCCCACCTCGCAGGTCCCACGGCTCGTCTGTCGAAGCTCTGCACTGCAGCCACTCAAGGAGGCTGACGCCTGGACTGCTCTACCGACTTCACCCCCTGTCTCGGTCGGCCATGGCATTCCGGACAAGCTGAAGAGCAGGAGGATTCCGGAGGGCAAGCTGATCATGGCTTCCCCGGGCAGCTATGTCGCACTTCACTTGGGTTCCCACGCACGCCACGTTTTTGAGTTGCGGCCGCTCGGGAACGGAGGGTGCCGAGGAGCATAATCTGGATCTAGGCCACGCCCGAGCGTCAATGCAGGGAACGGTGGGTCTGGAGGCAATCAGCTCGTCAGCCAGGTGACCCTGCAGGTGAGCCTGGGGCTCCTATCGGTGTACTAGAGTAGGGGTACTTCAGTATCCCGAACTCGCACGGGCAACAGAGGACCTGCGCGTGGCTGGCCTAGTGACCGCCAAGGTCCTCCGCTGCCTTTGGAGCCATTCAAGAACAAAGTTCAAGGCCCTAAGAGGAGCTTGCCGAAGGCCACTCAAGGCACGAAGGAAACAAGATCCCGCAAGAGGAGCTTGCCGGGAAGGCTTGGTGAGGGACAAGCTCCTGCCGCAACAAGGATTCAGCAATGCAAGGCGCTTGCTGCAAGCAACTCTTCATCTCCGCCCACTCATCCGCCAACGTGTCGCCATGGGGCTACCCAGCACGCTGCATCCGGGCTGTGCAGCCAGCGGGGAGCAGCGAGAAGTTGCGCTGATAGCATTATCGTAGGCCGAGGGCGATTGACTCTCAAGCAGCAGCGGGAGCAGCTGAAGCAGCTGTCGCCGAGTTAGGCATAGATTACTGCACATCATAAAGCGGTGTAATAACCACTGCTTTTCCTATTTTACCTTTGCCCATTGAAACTACTGTAGATTTTGAGTTTATAAAAGGAGGCCCATGTAGAACGGTTCGAGTGCCGTTTCATTCGACAGCACTTTCACTTCGATTGCTAGAAGGGTTATACCAGAAGACACACAAGACTACAGCAGCACGGTTGTCTCAGCTCACTTCTGTGCATCGCTGATCAGCTTCGTTATCTGCTGTTCGAACTCACAGGATTCGTCCCATAGGTCACGTTTAAGTTTTTACATCTTTGGCGCGCCAAAGATGTCGGGGAAGCTGATCGTGACCCACGGACACCTATGGGACCGAGTCCCTTGTGGTTCGGAGGGGGGCGGAGATTGCACAAAGAGCAGATCGAAGCAATGCACACGAGCAGTTTTACCCAGCTTCGGAGCTCTCCGGAGAGATAATACTCCTACTGCTGCTTGGTTGATTGTATTGTGTTCTTGCTAGGGAGCAATGAGAGCTACAAAACCTAGCTGGAGTGTGTGTGGTCTCGAATGAGTCGAATGAACCGAATGAGTCGAACCTTTCACGCTGCACTTGGGCCTCCTTTATAGGCTCAAGGGTCACCGACAGTGGCAACGAGATGAGGGTACAAATGGAAAAACAGTAGTTGGTACACCGACTTGTACAGTGGTTCTATACCTAACTCGACGGCAAGGGACAAGATCAATAATGCCCGCCCCTCGCCGCCGAACAAAGGCAACAGGACCGCCAAGTGCACCACCCGCTTGCCACGATGGTAAACCTCGCAGCGCCGCTTATCGCTGCTTTCTCCGCTGGCTGCACAGCCCTTCGACACGCTGCGTTCGGAGTAGCCCCACAGCGGCATCGCTGGCGGATGAGCTGGAGCGAGATGAAGAGAGGTTGCTTGCCGCTGCAAGCGCCTTTGCCGCTGCTGAATCTTTGTCGCGCCGGAGCTTGTCGCCACTGCCTTCCCGACAAGCTCCTCTTGCCGGGTCTTGTTTCTTCGGCCTTGAGTGGCCTTCCCGGCAAGGTCCTCTTGCCGGGCCTTGAATACTTTGTTTTGAATGGCTCCAAAGGAGCCGCTGAGGACCTTGGCGGTCCCCAGGCCAGCCCTGCCGCTGGGTGCTTGCGATCGCTCGGCACGAAGTTCGGGATACTAGGGTACCCCTACCTAGTACACCGGCAGAGCCCCCGGCTCGGGCCACACACGGCGCCGAAGCTCATTGGGCCAGGCCCAAAACAGTGCACGGGCACGCCGCGCCCGAGAACGCCGTTATTTGCTCCGACTCCACCACGCCCCCACTTAACGGCACGCTACGGACGTGGCGTCGTGGGAGAGACCGTGGGGGCCTTCTTTAATCGGAAAAGCGGAACGCCCGCCCCCTCTCCCTCCTTATAAGCAGGGGAAACAGGGGCAGGACGCCCACTTGCCATTGCTGTCACATCAAGAAAACCACTGCCGCTCCCCCTTCTTCTCAAGTCCAAAGAGAGCGACGCTCCGCCCTCCGCCCCCATTGCCACCGGCGCCACCAACGCCGTCGGATTCCTCCACCACCTCCGCCATGGGCCCGAAGGCCGACAAGGGGAAAGGTGTGAAGTCGGCCGAGGCGCAGCGGCTTGCGGCGCTGCGGAAGGAGCGGGCCCTCTTCGACCCCCTGCTCGACACGAAAGAGCTGCGAGAGTTGTATTACCTCTTCTGGTCGATGGAGACGCGGGCGCACCCGCGCACGAGGGTGATCTCCGCCGCCACATCCGATAAGGTTTCCGTCGGGTATCCCTTCTTTGCGCTTTTTTCTACTGCGGACTCTGCCCGCCCTTTTCCGAATTCTTTATGACGCCATGAACACATATGGCCTCCGCCTTTGATTTCACCCCAACGCTGTCCCGACCATGGCGGTTTTCGCACACCTCATGCGAGAACTTTGTCGGAGTCCACCCAAATGTAGCCCTTTTCCGCCACTACTTCATGCCCCGCGTAGAGAGAGGATAGCCGCTTGCCGGAGGGATTGCATGGATCTCCAGGATCGGCAAGAAGGAAGCATATCTTGACGGAGAGCTGCGCAGCAAGTGGGAGGAGTGGAGAGCCGATTGGTGTTGGATTATAGAGGAGGACCCACAGCCTTTACTGCCCTGCGCCAAACTCCCATAGTGCGTGGCACGATTGGAGCAACTTGGCACCGGAGGATGCTGTTGAAGATTGCCGTGACCTGGATCTTGCGCCCGCAAGCAGGACTCACAGAGGCGCTGTTGGCGCGACTTCCTTCGCCTCGCATAGCGCCTTTGCAGGAGAGGAGGAGGCCTGCTTGGGAGTTCCAAACGCGGTGGACATCATGAGGCTGCGTCCGGCCTCAACTCGAACTTCACCGCCTTGGAGCTGGATGCCATGCTGCGGAGCTGTTCAAGCACGATGCAGATCACCCCAGTGGTTCATGTTGCCGAGGGGGTCGTGCTTTGTGCAACAACTCGCCGCTGACCGCATCCGCGGCGATGATGCTGCCAGCGATTCCCATGGAATCGCCCCAACTTGGCAAGAGCCCGCCCACGACGCCATGCAGCAGTTCTTCGATAACTTGGAAGAAGTGCCGATCCGCCGACGACAGAAGAAGTGGCTCACCCGCGACACCACCGAGCAAGAGATGGTGCGCATTGCCGGAAGGTTGCAGGAGGCGGCGGAAGCTGCTGCCGCTGGCGCGGTTTGGGTTCATACCGAGGAGGCAGAGGTAGCCGAGACGGCAAGCCTTGCCGACGAGAGGAGTTTGCCGGGCGAGGAGGAGCAGGCCGAGCCCGACGCTGAGCCGAACGAGCTGCCGGGGCGCCCTCCGCCTTTCAAGTAGCTTGCCGCTGGAGGAGCCTGTGGCCTCGCTTAAGAAGACGCCCGCAAGACCGGAGAAGTGGCGGGCGGCAGACGGGCCAACAGCCGCCACCGTCTGGACGCGCCCACTGCAGGCAAGCATGCCGCTGGAGCGCCACGCCGCCACAAAGAACGGGAGGGGCCTTCGAGCCACGGCACCCGCACCCGCCAAGCGCCCGAGGATCCTACCTCCAGCTCGCCACACCGAGCGGACTTGACTTCTCCGCCTCAGCCCGAGGAGGAAGAAGAAGATGAGTAAGATCTTGTCGCTGCTACTTGTAATTCTTCAATTAACTGCTTTGTCTTGTATCTCGCTTGTTTATTCTCGAGCTCTTTCCTTCCTCAGACGCTGGCCTCAGAGGGCGCCAAGAAGGCCAAGACTCATTGTTTTCATCGAAGACGATCCCCTGTATGGACAGGAGGCGGTTCGAGACCCTCTGTCGGACCTGCAACCTTCATCGAAAGCAGCCCCCAGCACAACCCCCATCGTAAGTATTTCATTTATTTCTTACGGTTAGGTGTGCTTGGGTGCTCCTTCTTCACTGATATCTAACTTGTTGAATTGTGCAGGAGCAGAGCAGCCTCATCAGGAGGCCTCGGAGGTCACTCCCGAAGTTCTGTCTGCTTCAACTACGCCGCCAAGGGAGAACTCTCCGCCAAGGGAGCACTCTCCGGCAAGGGAGGCCTCTCCGACAAGGGGCAGCGCCGACGACCTCCAAAGGGTAGAGACCGCGGCTTCAGATCCCATTGCGTAATCTTCTTAAAAATTTCCTTGGGTTCTTTTTTTCTTCTTTCTTCTTTTGAACATTTGCTTGACTTGTTCTTTTTTCTTTTCTCTGATCATCAGATCCATCCGCCGGAGAGCCGATGGAGACTGAGGTTGCCGGCGAGGAGGACGCTCGCGGCAACAATGACGACGCCGCCAACATGGAGGAGGCGGATCGAAGCGATGCACACGAGCAGTTTTACCCAGCTTCGGAGCTCTCCGGAGAGATAATACTCCTACTGCTGCTTGGTTGATTGTATTGTGTTCTTGCTAGGGAGCAATGGGAGCTACAAAACCTAGCCTGAGTGTCTCTAGTCTCGTATGTGTCTAATGAACCGAAGGAGTTGAACCCTTTCACGCTGCACTTGGGCCTCCTTTATAGTCTCAAGGGGTCACCGACAGTGGCAACGAGATGAGGGTACAAATGGAAAACAGTAGTTGGTACAATCGACTTGTACAAAGGTTTCATACCTAACTCGACGGCAAGGGACAAGATCAATAATGCCCGCCCCTCGTCGCCTCAACAAAGGCAACAGGACCGCTGGCGCACCACCGCTTGCCACGATGGTAAACCTGTCAGCCGCTTATCGCTGTTCTCCGCTGGCTGCACAGCCCTTCGACACGCTGCGTTCGAGTAGCCCCACAGCTACACGCTGGTGGATGAGCTGGAGCGAGATGAAGAGAGTTGTTCGCCGCTGCAAGCGCTTTGCCGCTGCTGAATCCTTGTCGCGCCGGGAGCTTGTCGCCACTCTAGCCTTCCCGACAAGCCCTCTTGCCGGGTCTTGTTTCTTCGTGCCTTGAGTATTTTCCCGGCAAGCTCCTCTTGCCGGGCCTTGAATACTTTGTTCTTGAATGGATCCAAAGGAGCCGCTGAGGACCTTGGCGGTCCCTGCCAGCCCTGCCGCTGGGTGCTGCGACGCTGCGGCACGAAGTTCGGGATACTAGGGTACCCCTACCTAGTACACCGACAGAGCCCCGGCCTCGGGCCACACACGGCGCCGAAGCTCATGGGCCAGGCCCAAACAGTGCACGGGCACGCTGCCCGGAGAACGCCACATTTCGCTTCCGACCCACCACGCCCCCACGAACGGCACGCCACGGACGTGGAGTCGTGGAGATCGTGGGGCCTTTAATCGAAGCGAACGCTCGCCTCTCCCTCCTTATAAGCAGGGAAACAGGCAGGACGCCCACTTGCCATTGCTGTCACATCAAGAAAACCACCGCCGCCCCCTTCTTCTCAAGTCCAAAGAGAGCGACGCCCGCCCCATTGCCACAGCGCCACCAACGCCGCCGGATTCTCCACCACCTCCGCCATGGGCCCGGCCGACAAGGGAAAGGCGTGAAGTCGGCCGAGGCGCAGCGCTTGCGGCGCTATGGAAGGAGCGGCCCTTCACCCTCTCGCCGACGCGAAGGAGCTGCGAGAGCTGTATCACCTCTTCTAGTTGACGGAGACGCAGGCGCACTCCAAGCACGAGGGTGATCTCCGCCGCCACATCCGAGAAGGTTTCCGCTGGCATCCTTCTTCTCGCTTTCATCGCGGACTCTGCCCGCCTTTTCCGAATTCTTTTGCGACGCCATGAACACATATGGCCTCCGCCTCCTTGATTTCACCCCAACGCTGTCCTCGACCATGGCGGCTGCTGACACCTCTGCGAGAACTTTGTCGGAGTCCACCCAAATGTAGCCCTTTTTCCGCCACTACTTCATGCCCCGCCAGAGAGAGGGAGAGCCGCTGTCGGAGGGATTGCATGGATCTCCAGGATCGGCAAGAAGGAAGCATATCTTGACGGAGAGCTGCCCAGCAAGTGGGAGGAGGAGAGCCGATTGGTGTTGGAATATAGAGGAGGACCCACAGCCTTTTACTGCCCTGCGCCAAACTCCCATAGTGCGCGGCAATGATTGGAGCAACTTGGCGCCGAGGATGCCAAGTTGAAGATTGCCGTGACTCGGATCTTGCGCCTGCATGCCGGGCTTATCAGAGGAGCTGTTGGCGCGATTTCCTTCGCCACAGATTGTGCCCTTTGCAGGAGAGGAGGAGGCCTGCTTGGGAGTTCCAAAACGCGCGGACATCATGAGACCGCGCCCGGCCTCAATCGAACTTTACTGCCTTGGAGCTGGATGCCATGCTGCGGAGCTGTTCGCCTCGATGCGATCACCCCGAGTGGTTCATGTTGCCGAGGGAGTCGTGCCTTGTGCAACAACTGCCGCTTGACCGATCCGCGCGATGATGCTGCCAGCGATTCCCATGGAATCGTTCAAACTTGGCAGGAGCCCGCCGACGACATCGTGCAGCAGTTCTTCGACAACTTGGAAGAAGTGCCGATCCGCGCCGACGAGCAAAAGTGGCTCACCCGGGACACCACCGAGCAAGAGATGGCGCGCATGACCACAAGGTTGGAGGAGGCGGCAGAAGCTGCTGCCGCCAGCGTGTTTGGGTTCACCGTCGAGGAGGCAGAGGCAGCCGAGGCGGCAAGCCTTGCCGATCGAGAGGAGTTTGTCGGCGAGGAGGAGCAGGCCGAGCCCGACGCTGAGCTGAACGAGCCTGCCGGGGGCGCCTCCCCTCCGCCTTCAAGTAGCTAGCAAGAAGAGACCCGGCCGAGGAGGACGCCGCGGCAAGGCCAAGCAGCGGCAAGGAGACAGACCTCCCCGCGGCCGCGACAAGGACGAAGACGAAGATGATGATGAAGATATGGAAGACGATGAAGCTGATGAGCAGGAGTTTCAGAAGGCAACAGAGGTTCTCTGCGTTGACGGTGGTGCTTCTCTGCATACCTCGCACCGCCAACTCAAGCAATGGATGCGGGAGGTCAATGCAGCAGAACCATCCGTAGAGTCACGTAGACCTCTGAAATGGTCCAGCACGCCTATCATCTTCGATATTGAGGACCACCCTGATCACGTAACTGCTGTCGGGTGTTTGCCGATGTTGGTCTCACCAACCATCCGCAACCTCAAGGTCACCAAGATGTTAGTTGACGGCGGGGCCGGCCTAAATCTGATCTCCTCCGCAGTGCTCCAGAAGCTTCAGATCCCTGACAGCGAGCTCGAAGAGACTGGCACTTTCCAAGGAATCAACCCAGGAAGGAGCAAGCCCAAAGGGAAGATCACGTTGCCGGTAACATTTGGCAGCGAGCTGAATTTCAGGACTGAGAGGGTCACATTCGACGTTGCTGATTTCCCATTGCCCTACAATGGAATACTTGGCCGTCCAGCACTCGCCAAGTTCATGGCAGCCTCTCATTACGCCTACAATTTACTCAAGATGCCCGGCCCGATAAGCGTCATTTCTGTCCATGGCGACAAGAAGGATGCGCTTATCTGCGCCGACAAGATTTACCGGGATGCAGCAGCTGCGACAGATAGCAAATCACTTGCCGCTGAAGCTCCCGATGGGAAGAAGAAGACCACCAAGTCCGGCAAGAGCTCTGATGCCAACTCCGGCAAGCGCACCTCTTCGGAGTGCTGCGCTACCGTCGAGGACACACCATCGAGCTCCACCGGCAAGTGCAAGAAGATGATGGCAGCTCCGCCGAAGACCAAGAAAGTGTCCGCCAAGGAGGACGGCACTGGTGGTACCTTCACCATCAGTGCCACTTTAGACCCTAAATAGGAAGGCGAGCTCGTTGCTTTCCTGCGGGCACTTACTGTTTCATACGGATGCCTTTTGGTTTGAAGAATGCTGGTTCAACGTTTGCAAGAGTGGTCCACGATGCTTTTGAGCCCCAAATGCACAGAAATGTAGAAGCATACATGGATGACATAGTGGTCAAGAGCAAGGACAAAGCAACTCTGGTTCAAGATTTGGATGAAACCTTTGCAAATCTGCGAAGAATCAACCTCAAGCTCAACCCCGAGAAGTGCGTATTTGGAGTTCCCTCCGGCAAGCTTCTCGGGTTCTTCGTGTCTCAGAGGGGAATTGAAGCCAATCCCGACAAGATCAAGGCCATTGAGCAGATTGAAGCACCAAAGCGCCAAGGATGTACGAAGACTTGCTGGGTTGCGTGGCTGCTCTCAAGAGGTTTATCTCTAAGTCTGCTGAGCGCCTGCCATTTTTCAAGATTTTGAAAAGGCAGGTCCAATGAAATGGACTCTGGCGGAGGCTGCGCTGCAGGACTTAAAGGTACATGTCCTCCACTCCAATACTTGTCGCACCTAGGCTTACAAGAGAGGTTGCTGCTATACATAGCGGCAACCAATCAAGTGGTTAGTGCTTGGCGTTAGTAGCGGAGAGGGAGGCAGATGAGGAGCCGCAACCGAGGCAGGCGATCCGCGACAAGCGAGGGCTTCGCCACAAGCTCGGTCCCGATAAGGACGGATCTGCAGGATTGCGAGAAGATTCAGAAAAGATGGTGCAGCGCATAGTGTACTTCGCCGCCCTTCTCGCAGGGGCTAGGTCAAGGTACTGCGTGCGTAAACTGCTGCCTCCTCATGGCCTCGAGAAAGCTGCGCCATTACTTCCAAGCACATGAGATAACAGTTGTCACCGCTTCTCAAGAGGATATTGCAAAATCCGAAGCAACAGCAGGATTGTCGAGTGGGCACTAGAACTGCCAAGCTTTGGCCTCAAGTTTGAAAGCACTTCAACTATCCAAAGCAGAGCACCGCAGAGTTTATAGCAGAATGGACGCCAACGCAAGATGAAGAAATTCCAGACGAGCATCCCCGCCAAGGAAGCAAGTAAAGAGTGGCTGATGTATTTTGATGGTGCCTTCGCTGCAGCACCGTGCCGGGCGTTGCTTATCGCACCCACCGTGAGAGCACCTCAAGTACATAGTCCAGATGCACTTTCCCAAGGAGCAAGCAACAAACAATACTGCAGAGTATGAAGGTTTGCTTGCCGGTCTCAGGATTGCAGTGGACCTTGGGATCAGGAAGCTTATTGTCAGGGGAGACTCGCAGCTTGTCGTCCGCCAAGTAAACAAACATTATCAGAGTCCGTTGATGGAAGCCTACGTTGATGAAGTGAGAAAGCTAGAAGAGCACTTTGAAGGCCTACAAATGGAACATGTTCCAAGAGCTCAGAATGATATTGCCGATGACCTGTCAAAGTGCGCCGCACTCAAGTTACCTGTGGAACCAGGGATCTTCGTGCTCAAGCTGACTCAACCAACTGTAACACCATCAACTGGACAGAACAAGAAGAGGAAGTTGGTTTCTGGTGACTACTTTCCGGCAGAGCTCCCTGAAGCCGCCGCCAAGAAGGTCCCCAAAATCAACACAGATATCGCTGAGGAGCAGTCTGCTCCGACAAGCCCTAGGGTTTGTTTCAAGCTGCAGCGACGCCCCGACAAGTTTTGCTCCGCACCTTGCCGGGATCATCAAGCTCCGCTGAACCGCAGGTTCTGCCGAGAAGCTGATGTTCCCGCAGCGGCAGATGAGCCTTTAGTTCTTGTTGTCGAGCCGCAAGCTCCAACATGGGCACAGCAGATCGTCCATTTCCTTCAGACAGGAGAACTTCCCGAAGAGCAAGAAGAAGCGGAAAGAGTAGCCCGGCAGTCAAGTATGTACCAGTTTGTTGACAACATCTTGTACAGAAGAACACTCAATGGTGTGAAATTGAAGTGTATTTGCCGGGAAAATGGACAGAAGCTGTTGGCAGAGATACACGGAGGCATATGTGGTCACCACATTGGCGAAGAGCACTTGCCGCAAAGCTTCCGCAAGGTTTCTTCTCCCAAAGCCCTCCAGATGCAACCGCACAAGTAACCAAGTGTGAAGCGCTGCCCATTCCAAGCAGATACACCAGCCAGCTCAAGCTCTCCAGACGATCCCTTTATCCCGCCATTTTCGGTCCGGGGTTCGATATCTCGCCCCTTCCCCGAGCTGTCGGGGGCTTTGAGTACTTGTACGTCGCAATCGACAAGTTCACAGAGTGGCCGGAAGTGGAAGCAGTGAGGAAGGTGACAGCACAGTCAGCAGTCAAGTTCTTCAGGTCAATTGTTTGCCGTTTTGGGATTCCTAACAGGATCATCACCGACAACGGTACACAATTCACGAGCCGCACCTTCATGCAGTACGTCCAAGACCTTGGCGCCAAGGTCTGCTTTGCTTCTGTTGCTCATCCGAGAAGCAACGGTCAAGCAGAGAGGGCAAATGCTGAAGTGCTGCGGGGAATCAAGACCAGAACTTTCGACAGGCTGCACAAGTGCGGAAGAAACTGGATTGAGGAGCTGCCGGTGGTTCTTTGGTCGATCAGAACGACGCCAAATCGAGCCACTGGCCAGACACCTTTCGCTCTAGTCTATGGATCAGAGGCAGTTCTCCCCACGGAACTCGTATACGGGTCACCTCGAGTGCTCGCTATGATGAGTTGAGCAAGAGCAGCTGCGATAAGATGACGCGCTGCTCCTTGAGGAGGATCGCCTTCCGCCGCAGACGAGCTGCTCGTTACCAGCAAGCTTTGCGCCGCTACCATAGCCGCAGTTAATGCCGAAGCTTCGAGGAACGCGACCTTGTTCTTCGCCGCTCAGTCCGCCAAGAATTCCAACAAGTTGACGCCAAGGGAAGGCCCTTATCGAGTGAAACGAATACTAGGCCTGGCGCTGTCCGTGATAGAGACCAAGATGGCGCTCCGTGAGCAACTCCTGAATATAGAGCAACTTCGCAAGTTTTACTCTAGGGCGCGTTGTCGGAACCTGCTCGCAACCACCCTTTTGTACAAGTCTTGTCGCTGTTGCATGTAATCCTTTGTACAAAGCCGGGCGCAGACCCTGCATCAAGAAGCTTATGTGTTGCGCGTCGTGGAGACTCGCAGCTTGTCGTCCGCCAAGTAAACAAACATTATCAGAGTCCGTTGATGGAAGCCTACGTTGATGAAGTGAGAAAGCTAGAAGAGCACTTTGAAGGCCTACAAATGGAACATGTTCCAAGAGCTCAGAATGATATTGCCGATGACCTGTCAAAGTGCGCCGCACTCAAGTTACCTGTGGAACCAGGGATCTTCGTGCTCAAGCTGACTCAACCAACTGTAACACCATCAACTGGACAGAACAAGAAGAGGAAGTTGGTTTCGTGACTACTTTCCGCAGAGCTCCCTCGCCGCCGCCAAGAAGGTCCCCAAAATCAACACAGATATCGCTGAGGAGCAGTCTGCTCGACAAGCCCTAGGGTTTGTTTCGCTGAAGCGACGCCCCGACAAGTTTTGCTCGCACCTTGCCGGGATCATCAAGCTCGCTGAACCGCAGGTTCTGCCGAGAAGCTGATGTTCCCGCAGCGCAGATGAGCCTTTAGTTCTTGTTGTCGAGCCGCAAGCTCCAACATGGGCACAGCAGATCGCCCATTTCCTTCATGACAGAGAACTTCCCAAGAGCAAGAAGAAGCGGAAAGAGTAGCCCGGCAGTCAAGTATGTACCAGTTTGTTGACAACATCTTGAGTAAGAACACTCAACGGTGTGAAATTGAAGTGTATTTGCCGGAAAATGGATGAAGCTGTTGGCAGAGATACACGGAGGCATATGTGGTCACCACATTGGCAGAAGAGCACTTGCCGCAAAGCTTCCGCAAGGTTTCTTCTGCCAAAGCCTCCAGATGCAACGCACAAGTAACCAAGTGTGAAGCGTGCAGCCCATTCCAAGCAGATACACCAGCCAGCTCAAGCTCTCCAGACGATCCCTTTATCCTGGCCATTTTCGTCCGGGGTTCGATATCCTCGCCCCTTCCCCGAGCTGTCGGGGCTTTGAGTACTTGTACGCGTAATCGACAAGTTCACAGAGTGGCCGGAAGTGGAAGCAGTGAGGAAGGTGACAAGACAACAGAGTCAAGTTCTTCAGTCAATTGTTTGCCGCTTTGGGATTCCTAACAGGATCATCACCGACAACGGTACACAATTCACGAGCCGCACCTTCATGCAGACGCCCAAGACCTTGGCGCCAAGGTCTGCTTTGCTTCGTTGCTCATCCGAGAAGCAACGGTCAAGCGAGAGGGCAAATGCTGAAGTGCTGCGGGAATCAAGACCAGAACTTTCGACAGGCTGCACAAGTGCGGAAGAAACTGGATTGAGGAGCTGCCGGTGGTTCTTTGGTCGATCGAACGACGCCAAATCGAGCCATCGCCGACACCTTTCGCCTAGTCTATGGATCGAGGCAGTTCTCCCCACGGAACTCAGATATCGGTCACCTCGAGTGCTCGCTATGATGAGTTGAGCAAGAGCAGCTGCGATCAAGATGACGCGCTGCTCCTTGAGGAGGATCGCCTTCCGCTGCGACGAGTTGCTCGTTACAGCAAGCTTTGCGCCGCTACCATAGCCGCAGTTAATGCCGAAGCTTCGAGGAACGCGACCTTGTTCTTCGCGCTCAGTCCGCCAAGAATTCCAACAAGTTGACGCCAAGTGGGAAGGCCCTTATCGAGTGAAACGAGTCACTAGGCCTGGCGCTGTCCGCATAGAGACCAAGATGGCGCTCCGTGAGCAACTCCTGGAATATAGAGCAACTTCGCAAGTTTTACCCCTAGGGCGCGGTTGTCGGAACCCGTTCCGGCAACCACCCTTTTGTACAAGTCTTGTCGCTGTTGCATGTAATCCTTTGTACAAAGCCGGGCGCAGACCCCGTGCATCAGTAAAGCTTATGTGTTGCGCACAACTTGTCAAATGCATGCTTTCATAATCCTTTATGCATGTATTATCTAACATTTTGTGCAGCATCCACACACGGTAAGAAATAACGAGCCACTAGGCTCCATAACTTTATTTTCTCTTCTTTCTTCTCAAAGAATGGAAGGTCCCTTCGCCCACAAGTTAGCCGGGGGGAAGGAAAAGATAATGGTGTGGACCGCTAAGTGTCGCTCGAGGAAGAATCGCCTTGCCGGGAAGCAAACGACAGAAAAAGCTAAGTTGCCAAAGTTTGAGCAATCAGTTTTTAAATTTTTAAGTTATCTTCCTCGAATGATAGTACTTTGTATGGAAAAACTGTGCGCGAAGGAACCAACTCGCGGCTGGTTTGCGCCCTTACTTTGTTTCGAGTCCGCTCAACGATTTAAGTGAGCTGCAACCAGTTGCGACAAGGTTGCTTGTCGGAGGTGGCATCGCCAGCAGGCTGCTGACGTCCCGCACTCAGCGCTCGCGGCAAACGTGCCCGCACCGACAAGTTACCTAAAAGCGTAGGGCACAAACATACAAAGGAAGAAATCGAGTAAAGGAAATAACATTGCGATCGTTTGCCTAAGATAGAGTATATTATAAAATGACTTGTCGCAGATCTAATAAATTGTTCTCCTGAACATGGTCTGCAGCGACAAGGGAAAGATAAACTTGGCGGCCTAGTCCACGCGGTCGCCATCAACCTCTTCACTCCGCCACCCTGTCCACAATGGGTGCGATAAGGGCCTTGAGCGCTCAACGCCAGCAGTTGGCGGCAGGGACTTGAGGACGCCTGGCGGCGACGCCTGGATTGCGGAAGGCCACCTTCATCAAGACCTTCTGAAGAGCCCCGGCACAGATTTGGCGCGACTCGTCGGCCAGCTGCTTTGGGATCTCCTCCCGGAGCCGCTGGAGAGCCGTCAACACGCTCTTGAAGAACAGGCTGAGTTTGTCACTGGGCTGGAGATGCTCGTCGGTGGAGTACCCGAGATCCACCATTCCCATCTCCATCAGCTCCTTGTCAATGGCGGCGGCAGTATCCACAAGGCCCTCCGTCCAGTGCATCACGTTCTCCTTGAAGGTGTTGTGGGCGTTCGTGGCATTCGCCAGCAGCTCCTCATTCACCTTGATCTTCTCCAACAAACCCACTTCCCGCTCCTTGGCGCCGTCCAGCGTCTCCGTCAAGGTGGACAGCTTCAGCTCAAGATCCGCCTTGGAGTCCTTGGCGGTGTCGATCTCCTTGATCCTCTCAGCGAGACGGCCCTGCAACTCGCCAAGAGTGTAGGCGTCCTTCTCGCGCTCATGCTTTAGCGCAGTAATCTCCTCACCGCTCTTCTGGAGGGTGGCCTCCAGCTGCGCCACCCTCGTCTCCAATTCCTTCTTGGCGGCCTCAGTAGCTGCGGCGGCGTCCTTCGCCACCTTGAGTGCTCCGCCAATTGATTGCTCGCGCGCGGAAAGATCTTCCTCATAGCTGTCGAGGTTGATCTTCCGCGCCACCACCTTCCTGCGGAGAGCTTTTCGCGGCAAGCCTTTGCTGCTCCTCGACCTCGGCCTTCCAGATGAAGGCCGTGCGCCTCACAAGTTGCTCCGCTGCTATGTCCCGGAGAGTTTCCTTGTTAGAGCTCCTGCGCTTCCATGTCAGCCCGCCTCGCGACAAGTGCCTCCTGACTCCAGCTTGGCTTGGCGGGCGCGTAGAGCGACAAGAGCTGCTCTTCCTCGACTCGCCCCTATCGCTGCTTGGCGCCAACCAGCGACAGCCCAGCAGAGGCGACCAGCCTCGCAAAGGTCTCTCCTCGATCGGCGCCGAGCTCGACGCCCATGGAAGCTTGATGAAGACACCGCCGCCTTCGATAGGCGCTGGCTGGGGCTCTTCGAGCCTGGTGCTGTATCGGTGGCGGAGGATCGGCGGTCGGCGAGGCCTGGCGCTCCTGCGCCTAAGGGCCCAAGACAATCACCGACCTCTCCCAAAGATTCGCGCCAGAGCCTTGGCGGCCTCCTCGGCGGACCCATCGGCACCGGCCTCCTCCTCCATGTTGGCGGCGTCGCATTGTTGCCACGAGCGCCCTCTCGCCGCAACCTCAGTCTCCATCGGCTCTCCGGCAGATGGATCTGATGATCAGAGAAAGAACAGAACAAGTCAAGCAAATGTTCGAAAAGAAGAACAGAAGAAAAAAGACCCAAGGGAAATTTTCAGGCAAGGAAATTACCTGCGATGGGGTCTGTAGCAGCGGTCTCCACCACCGGAGGATCGCCGGCGCTGCCCCTTGGCGGAGAAGCATCCCT
This sequence comes from Aegilops longissima, assembly GCA_021605205.1. Lineage (NCBI taxonomy): Eukaryota > Viridiplantae > Streptophyta > Magnoliopsida > Poales > Poaceae > Aegilops > Aegilops longissima. Next base: position 49,277 of record JAHIAM010006409.1, on the reverse strand, counting down.
TGTCGGAGAGGCCTCCCTTGCCGGAGAGCGCTCCCTTGCCGGAGAATTCTCCCTTGGCGGCATAGTTGAAGCAGACAGAACTTCGGGGGTGACCTCCGGGGCCTCCTGATGAAGATGCTCTGCTCCTACATAAATCAACAAGTCAGATATCAGTGAAGAAGGACCACCCACGCACACCTAACCATAAGAAACAAACAGAATACTTACGTGGGGGCGGGGCTATTCCTTAAAATTGGGTTTAAAAAAATTTTTTTTAAATTTTTAAAAAAATCCCCTTTTAAAGGGATTTTGGGCGTTTTGGGGTTTTGGTTTAATTGTCAAAATTTCTCCTTAAAGGGGAAAAGAAAAAATTTAAAATTTTCCAAGATTTTTAAAAAAAAGGGGACCCCTTTAAATTTTGATTCCAAAATTTTTAAAAATTTTTTGATTTCATTAATTTTAACCCAATTAATTTGGGGAGATCTAATTAAAGGGAATTTTTTTAAAAGCTTTGTTTTCGGGGATTTTTTCCCTTTTAAAAAAATACCAAACAAAGTTTCAAATTTGGGATTTAAAAGGATTTTTGAAAAATTAAACCCTTAATTAAAAAAGGGTTCCCAACCAAAGGGGAAACCCTTTTTTTTTAAAACCGGTTTACCTTTTTGGTTTCCCTTAAACTTTGCCTTTTCAAATCCCCTTTGTTAAGAAAACCAAATTTTTCCCCAACCCCAAAAGTAAAAACCTATCCCCCAAAAGCCAACAAATTTAAATAAACCCCAATTTTAATTTCCCCCCAAAAATTTTTTTAAAAAAAATTTTTCCCCAAATTTCCCTACCCTTTTTTTTGGCCCCCCTTTTTTCCAAACCGGGAAAACCCCCCTGGGGGAAAACCACCCCCAAAATTGGCCCCCTAAAATTTTTAAAATTTTTTTTAAATTTTTGGGGTTAGGGGGTTTTTATCCCTTTTAAAAACCCGGGAATCCCCTTAAAACCCTTTTGGGGAAAAGCCCCCTTTTTTCCCTATCCCCCTTTGGGAAAAATTTTCCCCAAAAATTTTTGGGGAACTTTAAAGGCCCGGGGTCCATTAAAAAAACCCCCGGGTTTGGGTTCCCTTTTTGGGCCCAAACTTACCCCGGGGGCCCCAAAAGGGGGACCCCAAAAAAAACCCTTCCGGGCCCCCCAACCCCAAGGGTTTCCAACCCCGGGGGAAACCTTTCCCGCCCCCAAATTAGGTTTTAAAGGGGACTCCCCAAGAACCCAAAATCCCTTTTTTTGCAAAACCCCCCCAAAAACCCCCCATTTCCTTTTGGTAGAAATTTTAAAAAAATTCCCTTTTTAAAGAAAAAAAGAATTTTTTCAAAAAGTTTCAATTAAACCCAAAAGGGATAAATTAAATTTAATTTTTTTTGGGGAAATAAGAAACAAATTTAAAATAATCTACCCTTGGAAAATTTTTTTAATTGGGGAAAATTTTTTTGCCCATTCAAAAAGGGCAAATAGGGAAATTAAAGGGGTTTTAAATTTTTTTGTTTAACGGGCGTGGGTTTAATGTTGGGCCAAAATTTGAGGGAAATTTTCCAAATTTCCTAAAAAAATAAACCCCATAAAAATTTTCCCCAAAATTTTAAAAACCCCCCGTTCTTAATTTTCCTTTTAAACCCCAAAACCCCCCAAACCCCAAAACCCCCCCCCAAAAACCAAATCGGGCCCGACCACCTTTTCCCGGGGGCCCAAAAAAAGGGCCCCGCCCGGGCCCAAAAGGGGAGTTTTCCCCTGTTGGGCCCGAAAAATTTTTCCGCCCTACCTGGGCCCCCCAAAATGGGCCCATAACCCGCCCGGTTTTTTCCTGGGTCCGCCCTAAAAAAAAAGGGAAAAAGCCCAGGGGAAACCCCTTTAAGGAATGGGACCCGGCCCGGGGGGGCTCAATCCCCGGTTAAAGCCCCAAGGCGGCCCCCAAAAAAGCTATTTTTCCCTTGAAAAAGGGGCCCCGGGTGGGTTTAAACCCGGGGGGTCCCCAAAGTAAAGTTTTGTTTTTGGGGGGCCCCGGGAAAAAGGGCGCAAAAGTTAATTCCACTGGAAATTGGGTTTAAAAACTAAAATTTTAAAAAGAAAAAACCCCAAAGGCCCAAAGGACTTGGGGCAAAAAGGGGATTTTTATTTTCTTTAGGGGCAAGGGTTTAAAAACCAAATATTTTAACAGCTTGGCTTTTCCCCGGACCAGGGAATTGGGGACACAGGGGACTTGGTTCCCAAAAATTAAAAAAGTGCAAAAATTTTCCCCAAAACTTTTTTTTGTTTTCCTATTTCCCAACACAAATATTTTGGGGAACCAAAAAAATTTGTTTTTTAAAAAAAATTTTTTTTTTTTATTTTAAAAAATTTTTTTAAAAAAAAAATTTTTTTTTTGGGGGAAAAATGGTTTTCCCGGGGTTTCCCGGTTTGAAAAAGGGGGGAAAAGGGGGGGCTTGTTTTGGGAACCCAACGGGTGGGGTTGTATCCTTTTAAAAAACCGTTTTTTTTTAAAAACCTTGGGATTTAAAATTTTTTTGGGTTAACGTTTTTGGGCGAAAAGGGGTGATTGGCCAAGTTTGGGTTTCCCTTTCGGAAATTAAAGTTCCCCAAAAAGGTTTTGTGCCACAAAATAGCCCTTTAAATTGTTTCCCCTCTAAATTGTTTACCCTTTTGGGCAATTTTCCAAGGGGGGAAAGGGAAGGGGAGGGAAAGGGGAAAGGGCGACCCTTGGGCCAGGGGGAGTTGCAAATCCCAAAAATTTTAGTTCCCATTTTGGGGAAATTTTAAAAAAATTTGGTTTTTTATTTTTAAAATTTTTTTTAAAATTTTTTTTAAAAAAAATTTGGTTTAGTTTTAAATTTTTTAAAAATTTTTTAAATTTTAAAATTTTTAAATTTTTTTAATTTTATTAAAGATTTTTTTTTTCCCGACAAAAAAATTTCCCCCTTTTTGGGCAAGCTTGCCCAGAAGGGGGTTTTTCCGTTTTTTACCCTTTTAATTCCCCACCCCAAAAGGTTTTCCCGCTTCGCCTGTCACCGGGCCGCAAAATTTTTGCTTTTCCCAAAGGGTCCTTGTTCAAAAGGGTGGGGAGGAAAGCAAGTCCTCGGCTTTTAAGGGTTTCAATCCTTGGGTTAAAAAGGGGAAAAAAATTTTTTTGGGGAGGTGGGTTGGGTTTTTTTTATCCGCGGTCCGCCCGGGGAAGGAGGGTGGCCGGGAAAAGTTTTTAAGGGTTTCTAAAAGGTTAATTATGGGCCCCAGCCTTGGGAAGGGGGCGGGAACAGGGTTTCAAAGAAAAAATCCCCAAACCAAACGCGGCCGGGGGCAATGGGGGGGCAGATTGGAAACAGGTTAACCTTTCCCGGGGGGGGGTGTGGGGGAACCCCAAGGGGGTTTTGGGGAAAAGGGGGATAGAAAAAGGGGAAGGGGCCCCCGGGGCTCCCCAAATTTGGGACCCGGGGGGGAATGGGTGGGCCTCCGTTTCGGGGCCCCGGGCCGGGCCCCCCGGCGTCCCGGCCGGGACCCAAACGCCGGGGGCCAGGGGGAAAAGGGGGCCCGGGGGAAAGACCAGGGGGGCCAGAAAGGAGGGGCCGAAAGCGGGGCGGGAGCCCCGGGGACGGCCCCCGGGGGGGGGAAAGAAGGGGGAAGGGGGGGGGAAAAGGGGAACCTTGGCCTCCGGGAGGGGGGGCGGGAAGAGGGGGCAAAAAAAAAAGGGTAAGGGACCCAAAAGGGGGGGGGGTTCCCCCGGCACCCATTTAGGGGGACCCCAATTTTAATTTTTGTTTAACGGACCGGGGAAAAATTTCCCTGTGCCGGGCCCATTTAAGGGGAGCCCCGCCGGGGCCCGGGGAAAACCCGAACCCCGGGTAAGTTAAATTGTTTTTGGCTTTAAGGGTTTTTCCTTTTTTCTTTTTTTAAACTTGACAACAATGTTTATTTTAAAAATTAAATTAAACTTTTTAATAAATTTGGAAACTCTGGAATCACTTCCAAGGTTCCTTTCCTTTGACCTGATGACGAAGATACTTGTTATCTCGTCGAGTTGCACTGTCCTCCCACTTACCCTTTTGCAAGAACTATTCTCTTTAAAAGCATACCGTTTTGTGGCAAAAATCCTTTGCCTCGGTAGGGGAATAACCAATGACTTGGGATAACTTACAAAGTAGCACTTGTCTGATTTGGAATAGGTTTGTAACCTTTTACACAAGCCCCATATTCCAAATGTTAAGAAAAGATATAACATGGTTGGGCGTACCATACCATGCGTCATTTCAACAGACCTGATGGAGCTCTTTTTAGTGTAAAAGCCGCAGTCTCTAAAGCATTGCTCTTTAAAAGTGACAATGGTAAATTTATTTATTTCATCTTTGATCTTACCATGTTATAAATAGTTTGATTACATCTTCACAGACATTCCACTCATAGTGGTGTTCCGGGAGGTGTAAGTTATGAAACTCTTTTCACAACTCATCAGTCATTCACTAAACTTGTAACTCGGGTATTCCTTTCTGCAATCAAATTGTAGAAACATAATTTCCTTGTTACAATAACTTCTACTTCATTTTTGAAAACCTTTCGAATGATTTCAAAAGATCCAGACTTACTTCTCATCAAGCATATATCCATATATCTACTTGAGTCATTTCTGAAGCTATATAAATCCACTACTTGCAACAACATTTATTGAACTACACACATCAAAATGTATGATCACCAATAAGTTTGTTTCTCGTTCCTTATGGCCCGTGAACGGTATTTCAGTCACTTCACTTTTCGGAGGAAAGTTGCAAGTGTCAGATGATTCAAAATCAAACGACTTCAAAATCCATCATAATGGAATTTTTCCATGCGGGTTTCTCCAATGTGACCAAACGCAGTGCCACACATGTGTGGTATTCTCATAGTCTTGCGACATTTAGCGTCAGTGTTATGGATGTATCATTTTACCATCAATATTCATAACATACATCCCATCTTGAATGGAAGCATGGCCCTTCATGTTATTCATAATAATGAACAACAATTGTTCTTTTATGAACAACCCTTTTGCAATAAACATTATGCAATGGGCTAGAGTGTAAGAAACTATAAAATGAATTATGAAAGTAAACACAGAGGTAAAATATTAATATCATTATTCATAACATACATCTCATTCATAATGAAAGTACGTCCCTTAATGTTTATTCATAATACTGAACATCAAAAGTTCTCTTATGAACAACCTTCCTGCAAGATACCTTATGCAAAGGGTTAGAGTGTGAGAAACTCTAAAATGAATTATGAAAGAAAATACATAGGTAATAAACCGATGAAAGGTATAGTAACTTTTACTATGTTGTCAGCACGTATTAAAACCTCATTCTTGACTAGTCTTTTTAGGATATAGTAGCTCTTACATTAATTCGCAACAGAATGCAATCGAGCGGGTATCTTTGTGATTAACTCACAATACCCAAGAATTAGTGAATAACATGTTTAACCATAATTCCCAAGAAGTATATTTTTGACCAGCCTTCTATGCATCAAAAACATGTATGACATTCATACATTAGTTGGATATTCCAGTCATCTTTCTTTCTGCCTTTATACTTCTAATAGTTGAACTTTCAGTATTTCTCTTACTCTCAGAAGAAGCACCCAAATAAAGAGTGGCGTTAGCCCCGGACTTCCTAGGCGTGTAAGTCATGCTAACACCCTTTGGACACTTCCTTTCTCTTTAAGTTGTTGTTTTATTCACCTTCATATCATATGACAGGCATTCTTCTGGATCCCTCTCTTATCATTCTAATGCATAGTAAACACTTTACAAATAATTTGCAAACAAACATTGTTTGGATATTTCATATCTTTCAGCCTTTGTTTGTATCTGAAAATTAATTTTCAGTTGCATGAATATCACATAACTATCCCAGAACTTTCGAATTTCGGGTTTCATGGAAGCAAACATATTGCACTTGACCGTAACAGAATTCTAGCTTTTGGATCGAAGGACGAGAGTCACATCATCCATAGCATTTGTGGGAGGATACCGAAAGCGTGCGATAGGACAAAGTCCTTCTCGGCACTCTTGAGGACAATCCTGACATTACGTTACCAATCATAAAGTTTTAACCAGATATTTAACAGCTATTCAATTTTAACAGGGAAGGTGGAAACGCGAGCCATTATTCTACAACTATTTTGCAAGAAACACTTAGATAGTGTTCATAATTAATTGCACTGAGAATTAAACATGTTAATTCAATAGTGCGCTCCCACTCAAATCAACGTCTCTCAAAATTGATTATTTGTGATACAAGACACACATTTCTATTCCACACCATTGATGTGGACATCACTGATGACGAGAATTTCAATTGGTAGGCAAACTTGCCGATCACATCTCCATGTGACTCTTGTTCATCTTTCGATGGGTGTGTTCCCAGCTGAGGACGATCCTGCCTGAACGTCAAAGACAACCAAGTGATCTCACTGCGAGGTCTGACCTCACCCACCTCATTACTCTCGATTCGTTCGTACCCATGTGGACATGGCGCACCCCGAAAAGATACGAATTACAGACGGTGCTACACTTGGGTGAACACTAACTACTTTGATATTTTGAAGTGAGAGATCACCCTAATAAAAAGCGACTATCACGGAATCAAGAAGGGTGCATCATAAGGGATAAACATCTCAGGCAATTCACAATAGCATGATACGGTATAGCCCTTTCTGACGGAGAAGTATTTCATTTCTTCCTCTTCGGCATTCGCGTCGGTGTTCACCTTCGCAAAGATTGCCACCACCTTGTTGATGCTCCAGATAATACTGCTATCTCTATAGCTAATAAAATAAGTAAATTACTTAAGGTTGACACGCAGGTCATTAAAGTGACAATCATATGGCTCCAACCATCATGCTGAATCATGACACGCAGGTCATGTTAATCAAATTACATCATACAGTCATCTCATACATAATCGAATTAGTATGAGCCATGCTATACCACATCACATTCACATCCTGCAAAACCAAGTTAGACGCCTCTAATCGGTTTATGCAAAATTTTATTTTACATGGCTTCTAAGGTTTTGACTTAAACCGCAGCAACCAACGTTCATCATCAAGTATGATAATCCAAGTCGCTAGATTAACTTTGCGGGTGTATGAAGCACGAGATAATAAAATCTCGAACCCCATACTAAACTTTGTCATACGCATGACTCACGTGCAGATCGTATCTGCATTGCCCTTTTGTCTGTGAAATTTCATCTTTCTTTCTAACGATGGTGGATTTCAACGAGCTGTTAGCACTTCGTTGATCAATCAGGATCGCGGATTGCCAGAACATTGAAAATCCACCATACCGTTATCAAGATCAAAAATTTGCAAATTCCAGGGAAGCAACAAGAACATCGGGTAACAGATTTCATCTGCTACCTGCACAAATAATTTTCAGTACAAAACTCATCTACTACAAATTATATTGTGCAATACCCATACATCTCTATGTATTCTAGATCGCAACCTGCATCTATGCATAGCACGGCTCATGATGCCACTATAGGGAAACGCAGCAGAAAACAAAATTTTCTGACTTATGCACCAGCCCAGGACCACTATGGAGACTGCATACAAGGTTTGATCTGTTTTGTTACCGACTCGTAGCGCAGCGGGACGTAGAGTCGATGACGATCGGCGGTGCAGATCCCCGCATCTAGGATTTACAACCTCCCAACTGCGAGGATGTATACCCTCATCTGCCTCTCGGACAACCCTCTGGGAGGTGGTCGGACAGTCCCTCGGACGGTGTTGCGAACAGCCCTTCGGGAGGACCTTCGAAAGTGGGACAGTCACTCGGACAGCCTTTTGGGAGGACCTTTGAAACTCGGACGGTCACACGGACAGCCTTCGAGAGGCACTCTCGAACTAAGACCGAAACTACGATCTCTCTACAGAGTTGCACACATACGGTGTCATCTATCCGGCAAGGCTTCACCGTCCAGAACTAGTTCCTGCCGGAACCCAGACAGCCTTTCGGCTCTACGAAACTATTTCGCTGGGAGGGAGAGAGAAGCCAGATTAGGCATGGCACTTGTATGTGAGAAAGAGTGTCTCTTTAGGCAGCCCCCTCCACCCCTGTTTATAGGCCAAGCCCAAGGGTGGCTTCTCCAAGAAGCCAAGGGGATAATACCAAAAGACCCTCAAGGTGGCTTCTCCAAGAAGCCAAGCAAAAAGCACTTTCACTATATATGACGACATTTTTCAGCGTCCATTCGAACTGAAAATATTTATGTGGGCTCAGAACATTTCAAGTACCCACTAAAATAATTTTCAACGCGTTCCAAAACAATTTCGGTTTAGTGATTTTCATCTACGAAAAGCAAACAAGAATGCGTTTTCACTATTCATGCATGAAGACAATTTTTCGCGTCCATTAAATCCAAAAATATTTCTGTGGGTCTTAGAATAATTCCAGTACCCACTAAAATGATTTTGGATTCGTTCTGACACAATTTCAGATTAGTGAATTTCATCTGCAAAAAACAACCAAAGCGGCACCGGCAGCTCCGAAACATTTTCGGTTTTTATCCCGAAAAAATCCTAGAAGTTTCTAGAATAATTCTGGCACCCTCCAAGAATTATCAGGCGTGTCCCGAAACCAATTTGACTTAATGGTATATCCCTAAACAACTTTTCGGTTTTACGAAAACATTTCGCTATTCTCTCTCCGGAACTCTTCCATTGTCTCCGAAACTTTTTCGGCAAATTTCTTTTAGACTCCCTGTCTAGTATTCAACAGATAGATGACCCTTAAGTGTGTGGCCCTATAGGTTCGGTGAAGCATAGAGATGACGGAACACTTTCCGATCAATGATCAACGTCGGAGCCGTGGACACCCATATTGACCCCTATACCCACACGAATGAATATTCGAGTGAACCTCCAGTTGCCGTGTACTATTCCTGTTGCTTCGTGATATGTTACAAATACCGAGGTGAGAAATGTTGGCATCCCCGTGGATCAACAACTTGTCCACTATGGCAGTTACCTCGTTACCGGTATTGTTCTGTTTTCTCCTTCCCATGTTCCGGCATCCCCGTGATCAAATCACTAAGTGTCTGGCCAGACGATGATGGATACCGTAACACCGAGAGGGCTCAAAGATATCTCTCCATCATCGGAGGAGCAAATCCCAATCTTGAGCTATCATGTTACTTGACATACTTTTCCATGAACATGTAAGTCGCCGTAATAGCCACCCATTTACGAATGACGTTTAACAAACCCCAAAGTTCATGAAGAAAACATGAAGAAACTCGATACTCTCATGGTCTAAGGAATCACACAAACGTTAACCATCTCTGTGTTATGTACCATGAACTTGTGACGAATGAATCTCATAGCATAACATCAATCTGGGTCGATTCAACACAAATGTTCTCTTAACATTGGGACCTCAAAGTTGCTGGCATAGACATGCCCATGATCAGGAAAACATAACCATCATGCAACACTTGAGCTAGTCTTAGAGGCCAGACTAAGAATACTTCTTACCGTTTATTATTCCACACGTGCATATGAGTCTTCCTCCGAGCCTCGTGTTATTGCAGACTCGAGAACCATAGCAGTTATAGCATGGAACATCTTATATTTACTAATTGGAGGCACCATAATAGGCTCCACGTTAATCCACATCATCAAAATTAATTTAGCCATTAGATTATAAATTTAATGATCAAGATCTAATAGAGGACGCTGCCTCAATAACCAAAGAAAAAGCATGTACGTACATGAATAGGACTAAGCCCACACGTAAAAAAAGTTCTCAACGCCCACATCTAAGTTAGTTGCAAAGAGAAAAAACACGTCTAGGCTTTGTATAAAGAAAAAAACATGCATGCCTATTTCCTTTAAATTTGGTGGTCAAGATCCACATGTATAGAAAAGAGTCCGAGACGCCCACCTCTACGTTCTGAGAAAAATATAAAAATAGCATGCCTTCTTTCCTTCAAGAAAAAAAACATATAGATAGGTGTTTAAAAAGAACACAGATAGGAAGTCCTTGAAGATCCACATAAAAAAGGAGTCCAAATCTCAGTTTGGAAAAAGCAAAATCCACACACGTACGTAGAAAGAGACCTGAAGCCACAAGTCCAAAAAAAAGGAGTCAAAATAAATGTTTTTACATTTAGCGCCCTCTCTCTCTCTAACGCTAAAATCTCTTCCGTTAGCTATCTATGTTCTAGATTCTAGGACTTAACAGCCCACACATACGAAAGAAGTCCTTAATGCCCACGTCTAAGTTAGCTGCAAATAAAAAAGAGCCACGTCTTGGTTCTGAAAAAAATCATGCCTTCTTTCCTTTAAATTTGTTAATGGTTTTGAAATATGTCATAGCAAAAGGGCATCCGAATGATTTCTTCAATGATGAAATTTGAGTGTTGTTGAAGTTTTTTTGTTTCTTTAGTTACTGTGGTTTTTCGCAAAAAAATGCGTTGGGCGAAACTCTCCACAATTGCAATTTCACTGATCGTGGCATAATTTATTTTAAAAGCTTGCTACAGTAAAGAAAATTCTTTAATCTCCAACATCATATTTAGGATGTAGGGACAAGAATATTTCCAATATTTTTGAATTCCTTGAAAGTATGCTTTTATTCTGATTTAAGAAAGAGGCATGTACGCCCCTCCTTCTAATCAGTTTCATTTACATACTTAAACCTTGAGGATCTAATGTTTTGAGTTCCAAAAATAATTTGAAACAAAGTAGTTCCTAGACCGTGCAGGCGCACGGGTTGACGACTAGTAAACATAATTATGAACTTGGAGATAAATAATATCATTTAATATTGCCTCTAGGGCATATCTCCTACAATCACAGCCGCCGGGTTAAAACCAGAACTTTTCAAGAAGGTGACCTGGTGCTCCGGCTTATCCAGGATCAAACAGATATGCACAAGCTATCCCCACCTTGGGAAGGACCCTTTGTGGTCAGCAAGAATCTGAACAACGGATCATACTACCTTATCGACCTTCAAGAACACAAGGATTCACGTAAGTTGGAGGAGGAGACCCACCGGCCGTGGAACATTGCTCATCTTTGGCCTTACTATACTTAAGCCACCGGCTCTTACAATGTACATATTTTGACAATGTATATATTATGATGATTATAATAAAGTCGGCATCCCTGATAAAGCAGGGCCTCGTTCGTTTCATTTCCAAGAATAAATGCGTCTTTTTCATTACAAAAAGGTCACTCGGGGGCTTCCTGCTCATTGAGCATAGTTGTGAATATCCCTCTTTATGAGAAATTGGCGGATAAGCAATTGGCGAATATATTCACCAAACCGCTTGATGAGAAAGTAGTTTGCCGTTTGAGAGGTGAATTGAACATCATTGATGCTTCAAGCTTGGAGTAGGAACTCCATGTGGATACATGCAAGGCATGAGCCTATGACTAATCCTTGATTCTTCTCTCATGATGATCATATGTCATGGATACATTTGTACCCTTGCACGCTATCTAACCCTTGCAGGTACTTGGATGAATCTAAATCCTTGAGATTGCAACTCACTCACATATTGAGCAATCTCTACATCACCAAGTCCCTACACCATGGTGGTTGAAGACAAGGAAGCATGAAACCCTTCAACATATCCTTTGACAAATTCTATATATCAAATTTCATTTGGTATCAAATTTCATGATTGTCATTTTGGATACACAAGTGCTCTTCCTTGCAAGACTAACCCATGTAGGTAGATGAACTCAAATCCGAGTGGTGCTCCTAATCCTTGATGAGCTACATCAACCTTGAGCACTCCACACAAGTTCAACTACATGATCAAGTTCAACACCACCACCCAAGGTATGTTATTCCATCTTAGATAAGCTTTACCCCAAGTTATGGGTCAAAGCAGCTCAACAAGATGTGAATACATCAAATGCTTAAACCAAAAATGGTAACCCCATTTTGAGCTTAAACGGTGAGTATGACTTATGATCAAGTGTTCTCACTTGACAACTTAGTCAATATACTCTAACATAGGTGACTTTGTCACCGCCCAATTCTAGATGAAGTTCTCTAGTGTTTCTGAGTTTCGCATTTGTCCCTTGCATATTTGTTCCCCTTCCTTTTATCAAAAAAAACTTCATCTAGATTTTCCTTTATCTGTTTTGTTCTGCATTCCCTGCATCCAACTCATTGCAAATTCTTCAGTTAATTCCATGCAAATCCTTGTGAGATCTTATTTGCCAAGTGAGTTGAGGTGACTATTGCTCTTTCTCTATGTTGAACTCGGTCACACCGGTCTGTCACTTTCGGTCAAGCCGAATCCTTTCGGTCCAACTAAAGAACACAACTCGGTGTCACCGATTTCACTTCAGAGAAGACAATTTGCCACTAGTTCCTGCACTTTTGTTCCAGCTCCACTCGATGATGCTTGTCCTCTACCGGTATCACAATCTATATGATGCTTTGCTTTGTAGTTCAATGACCGAACCTACTTTGACTCACACTCCAGAAGATCCCTTCTTGGAAATTGATGTCAAAGGGGGAGAGAGAGATCACATCAAAGCTTAATCCTTCAAAAGGGGGAGAGAATACTTCAAAGAGGGGGAGAGAGACAATCTCATCAAATGCCCCAGATGCTTGGTGTTCAAGAGGAGAGAAGTCACATGTCTTTAAGAAGGGAAAGACATGTCTATGTTATATTTCTGTGTTCTAATCTGTTTTTGCTCTGATTTTGTTTCCCTACTTTCTCCCATTATCCAATATAAGATTCAGGGGGAGAAAGACTGTTAGGGAAGGAAGTCTTTGAATTCATTGCATATCTTAGGGGACATGTCTATATCCAACAGAGTAACCAGTACTCACACTCTACATGTCATCCCAATCTTGGCACTCTTGTGGCTTCTTTTGTTTGCTCTGTCGAGTAGATGTATCTGTGTTATCTAACCTTGTTTACTCAGGTTCATCTCTTCCTAAGCCAGCTCAAGGCCACAAGGTAAGTATATGCATGACACTCATGTGCATAGAGATTTCTTGCTAATGTATATATTGTTTGCAAGAAGGAATCATGAACATGAAGTTACTCTTCATATATTCATATCATTTGCTCTGATGCGTATAGCCAAGATACATGTAACACATTGCCTGCTCTATCATGATTATGCATTCACATGCTCTTACATTCCTTATTAGCATGACTGCATACATATAGGGGGAGCCTATGCATGTTACATGTCCTTCCAAAGCTTTACTTGTTATTATCTTTATCTTTATCTAAAGCTTTGATGTATGTTATCATCAATTACCAAAAAGGGGGAGATTGAAAGCACAAGTGCTCCCTGGGTGGCTTTGGTAATTAATGTCAACATATCTCTTATTGGACTAATGTTTTATCTAGTATATTTCAGACAAGTTCAACAGATGGAGTGGCGTGAACAAGAGGATGTGGAACCCCTTCCAGATGCTAAGGATAAAAGATTGGCTCAAGCTCTAAAGCTCAAGACTCTACATTTTAATTTTAGTGATCCAAGATCACATTGAGTCATAGGAAAAGCCAATACTATTAAAAGGGGATGAGGTGTTGCTTAATGGCTTGCGTGCTCAAAGTGCTTAGTTATATGCTCCAAAACACTCAACCATTTTCTCATATCCACATATGTCCCAAACCAAAAGTCAAACTCGGCCCCATCGAAACTTTCTATCCGGCGCCACCGAGTTCACTTGACATAGCCACTGCCAGAAACCCTAATCAATTCGGTCTCACCGATGGGATCCCGGTCTCACCGAGATGGGCTTGCAAACTCTCTGATTCCTCTTGCAATAAATCCGGTTCTACCGAGTTTTGTAATTGGTCCCACCGAATTTGCCTGACCAACTCTCTGGTTAGCCTATTATCAAAATAGGCCCCACCGAGTTTGTGTAATCGGTCAAACCGAGATGAGGTTTTACCCTAACCCTAGCACATCGGTCCCACCGAGTTGACAATATCGGTCCCATCGAAATGCCTAACAGTCACATTATGAACTAAATCGGTCTAACTGAGTTTTATTTTTCGGTCCCACCGAGTATGGTGATTTTTGTGTAACGGTTAGATTTTGTGTGGAGGCTATATATTCCCCTCCACCCACTCTTCATTCATGAGGAGAGCCATCAGAACGTGCCTACACTTCCAGCATACATTTTCTGAGAGAGAACCACCTACTCATGTGTTGAGGTCAAGATAAACCATTCCAACCACATAAATCTTGATCTCTAGCCTTCTCCAACTTGCTTTCCTCTCAAATCATCTTTCCACCAAATACAAATCTGTGAGAGAGAGTTGAGTGTTGGGGAGACTATCATTTGAAGCACAAGAGCAAGGAGTTCATCATCAACACACCATCTATTACCTTTTGGAGAGTGGTGTCTCCTAGATTGGTTAGGTGCCACTTGGGAGCCTCCGTCAAGATTGTGGAGTTGAACCAAGGAGTTTGTACGGGCAAGGAGATCGCTTACTTCGTGAAGATCTACCCTAGTGAGGCAAGTCCTTCGTGGGCGATGGCCATGGTGGGATAGACAAGGTTGCTTCTTCGTGGACCCTTCGTGGGTGGAGCCCTCCATGGACTCGCACAACCATTACCCTTCATGGGTTGAAGTCTCCATCAACATGGATGTACGATAGCACCACCTATCGGAACCACGCCAAAAATCTCCGTGTCTCCAATTGCGTTTGCACACTCCAATCCCATCTCTTTACATTCTTGTAAATTGCATGCTTTACTTTCCGCTGCTCATATACTCTTGTCATGCTTGCTTGATATGTATTGTGAATGTTTAAACTTGTGCTAAAACTCTACCTTAACTTGAAGAAACTAAAAACTGCAACTTTTTCTTGCTAAGAGTCTATCCACCCCCCCTCTACACACCTCTTCTCGATCCTTTCAAAGTGCGTAAGCAATAATATTCACAATTTAATTTTATAACTATCATTTGTGTTGAGTTTCATTCATATATATGTATTGAACCCCTTCTTCAAATTAGATGTGGCAGATGCGGGATGAACTCCTACCACAAGATCGCATGAAAGCAATTCAAAATGAATTGGCGGGATTCTTTCTTGACCACGTCATCAGTAAAGCCGGAGAATACCATGTGGAACTTGAGTTCATATGCTAGGGGATTGTAAGAGATATTATATTGTATATATCTAGCCAGTAGCGTCGGATAGATATACGAAAACTTGTTGTTCGACCAATCTCTCGGAGAAGGAGAGGTCGATCACTTCTCTCTGTATATATTCATGATGATCTTCTGTATGGTTTCCTTCATTTGCTTACTAGCTAGCGTGCCGAGTCCTCTCTATACGTATAGTACGTAGCGTCGACCAAGCACGGAGATAAGAGAGGACACTTATCTCTATATTAGCTAGCTAACATAATATATGAAACCCCTACATTAACCCTACAAAACTCCCAAAACCCCCCCCCCCTCCCTTAAAAAAAAAAACCTCAGCCCCTGTACTGCTGACGCGTGGATGCCTTTTGGTCCCGGTTGGTGCTACCAACCGGGACAAAAGCCCCCTGCCTGGGCAAGCCGCAGCGGCCACGTGGAGCGCCATCTATCCCGGTTGGTATAAGAACCGGGACTAATGGTACTGGGCTTTAGGACCGACCGTTTAGTCCCCGGTTCGGGAACCGGGACAAATGGGCCTTATGAACTGGGACAAATGAGCCTTTTTCTACTAGTGGCCTGCCACTGGAAAATCCTCCCAATCACCATTTTATTACGCATCATCCATAGAGTCCACGACATCACCACAAATATAAGCCAGAATAGGCGGCGCTGCCGCCCGGTTTGGTTAGCTCTGGCTTCTAGCAACTCCACAAGGTCTAGAGCCTCCCAATCTGGCCCGAGAGCCTCACAAACAAAGCTCCAGAGGGCACGCGCTGCAGTGCATGAGAATAGAATGTGGGACCAGGTCTCCGGGACATCACAAAGGGGGCATAAGCCATTACCCAGCCCGTGCCACTTAAGGACCTCCGTCCCAGAGGGGAGGCGGTCCTGCAGCAATTGCCATACAAAGATCTTGATTTTTAGGGGCAACGGGGCCTTCCGGAAAGGAGCCGTCCACGGAATGATGGGCCTACGGCATAGCGCGTGGTACGCCGAGCTCACCGAGAATACACCTGGAGGTGAAAGACTCCAAGAGATGTAAGAATTAAATGTGCAAGAGACCCGAAGCTGAAAACAATGTCAAAGGCAAACAAAAGATGTATGAATTAAATCTGCAAGCTCCGTCCATGGGTTGGACAAAACCTCCCAAGAATCATGTTAAAATCAATGCTGATGCGTCCTTCGTACCTTCCTCGGGATTGGCTGCAGTGGGCACCATTGGGGAGACAACATATGTGTCGTGATTTTCTCCGTAGGCTGTCATATTCAGGGTTGCAAGGATGAAGAGGAATCAGAAGCTCAGGCACTATATTTTGGCCTGAGACAGGCTCGCAGTGTGTCGCTGGACAGTGTATCTGATTGCAACACTAGTAGAGCTAGTTGGTGGGCAAACCTGATATCCTAAAAAAAAAACGTAGCAGTAATAGATTTTTTTTACCCCTAAAAAAATCTAGTTTTTTTTTTCCACTCGTCTTCTTTTGAACTCTCGATTTCTCCCACCAACCACAGCTCATTGTCCCCAAACCAGTAACTGCCGGAGCCCGACCAAGATCTGATCGATCTGCGGCGACGGCCTGGACAAAGGACTTCGCCCGTGCTCCGCCGAGAGGAAGCTCCCCGTAAGTCCCCCCTCCTGCGCACGACACCAGGTTTGCCGCCCGTCACCGGTGACGCGCGCCGCCGCTTGATTTCTCTGGCCGCTACTTGACTAAACACTGCCGCAGTTTTGCAGGGATCTCGCGGTCATGGCAGGGCTGAAGAAGGGGAAGGGGAAGGGGAGGGGGAAAGAGGAGCGACGGGTGACCTTTGCACCGGAATCCGGGGAGCGACGGGTGAGGATTGCTCAATCTTTTGTTAAATTCTGCAGGATTTTCAGCCGTCTTTGATTGTTATTTTTCTTGAGAAAGAGGTGGCCTTGGGATTGAGTTATATCTATCCAGTCTGGTCCGTCTCAACAGTAGTTTCTGCTATTGGCTTGAGTTGCCGACCTTGGGATAGCAACTTGGTGCATGTCAGAAAGTTATCGATCGATTTTCATATGAGATCGATGTATGTCAGAAGCTATCACTCTAATAGAAGATTAGATTGAATGCCACAGAGCAACACTAATGGCCCAGATCAGGACTTGTGCCGGCAAGTGCTTTGGCCCGTGGAATGTTGTGCTAGTATTTTCTTTTACGGGCGCAAGTTTTACTCCTCACAAACCGGATTACAGTCAGCTAGTACAGCCTGTGCAATGCACGCCGGCACGCAGATATGGTGCATCGACAGGAGGAGCAACCATTAGTTCTACCAGTGGGGATTGTTGCGGAAAATGCAACCCATAGCTGTGTTTTTAAGCTTCCTCAAGTCCTTGGGCCGTCATGCCAAAATTTAGAGAGCACAACAAAAAGTGGTTTAGCCTGGCGCTACTTGACTCTCCACTGCCGCAATTTTGCAGGGATCTCATGGGCATGGCAGGGATGAAGAAGGTGAAGGGGAAGGGGAGGGGGAAGGAGGAGCGACGGGTGACCTTTGCACCGGAATCCGTGGCGCGACCGGTGAGGATTGCTCAATCTTTTGTTAAATTCTGCAGGATTTTCAGCCATCTTTGATTGTTATTTTTCTTGAGAAAGAGGTGGCCTTGGGATTGAGTTATATCTATCCAGTCTGGTCCGTCTCAACAGTAGTTTCTGCTATTGGTTTGAGTTGCCGACCTCGGGATAGCAACTTGGTGCATGTCAGAAAGTTATCGAGTTTCATATGAGTTTCATCTAAGAGAAGATTAGATTGAATGCCACGGAGCAACACTAATGGCCCAGATCAGGACTTGTGCCGGCAATTGCTTTGGCCCATGGAGTGTTGTGCTTGTATTTTTTTTACGGGTGCAAGTTTTACTCCTCACAAACCGGATTACAGTCAGCTAGTACAGCCTGTGCAATGCACGCCGGCACGCAGATATGGTGCATCCAACAGGCGGTGCAACCATTAGTTCTACCAGTGGGGATTGTTGTGGAAAATGCAAGTCCCCCATAGCAGTGCTTTTAAGCCTCCTCTCAAGTCCTTGGGCTGTCATGCCA
Source organism: Aegilops longissima (assembly GCA_021605205.1). NCBI lineage: Eukaryota > Viridiplantae > Streptophyta > Magnoliopsida > Poales > Poaceae > Aegilops > Aegilops longissima. The sequence goes on along the minus strand of JAHIAM010006409.1, from coordinate 31,076 downwards.
AAATTTAGAGAGCACAACAAAAAGTGGTTTAGTGTGAATCAGGGTGGACACGGTCCGGGCCGGTCCGGTCCCGGTCCGAGCCGTCGTTTGGACCGGCCGCCGGCGGTCCGGGCCGGACCGGACCGAGCAGTGCAGCGGTCCTGATTTCAGGGACCGGACCGGCAGGCACGAAGCTCGGTGCGGACCGGCGGTCCTCACGGTCCGGCGACATCCAGTCACTGCCATGTGGGTCCAGCGTGACGGAGGGTTGGTCGGAGAAGAAGCAGGGTGGCCGGAGCCGGAGAAGACGGTCCTGATCCACGGCGGCGCGAGGGAGAGGCAATGAAGAGAGAGGGAACGGCTCGGCTACGCGGGGGAGACGAGGAGCAGCCGCGCGAGGGCACCGCGGCGCGAAGCAGAGGGGGCCGGTGCCGGGGAGAGGGAGGCGAGGGAGAGGGGGCAGCGTAGGGGAGAGAAGAAGCTGCCTGACGGCGCAGCCGCGCAGGGGAGAGGGAGGCGAGGGAGAGAGGAAGCTCGGCTCGCTAGGTCACGCACGCACGAGGCACGACTATATGTGTTGAGCTCTCCTGATTAGCTGTATATTGGGCTGGGCCTTCGGTCCTCCGAGCCGGACCGAGCTTTCAGCGGACCGGACCGACCGAATTTCGGTCCTGTTTGTGTGGACCGGACCGGCCATATTATTGAGCGAGCCAGGACCGTACGGTCCGGGCCAGAACGAGCCGCAAGCCGGGCCGAAAGCCCGCTCGTCACGTCCACCCTGAAGTGTGAATATATAGACTGTACACTTGATGTTTTGTGTGAAACTAGAGATTATATCTCTGCTTTCATTTCTTGGCTTAGTATCTTGTTACATGGACAGATGCGTGCTTTTATTCACAAATAAGATAAAAATGATGATATATAAAACTGTTTATTAGTTACATGTTCGCTTGTATTCATTCCAAATTAACTCAGGCACCCTTTATTACAAGGTAGAATGCACCTCATGTTTTATTCATAATAATGAGCACACATGGATATGGGTATAGTTACTGTAACTTGAATAGCTAGGGTTACTAATTAACCTATCAGCAGAGGCAGCCCGCCAATGGGATGCATGTGATATGGTATCCAGATAATCTCAATAATTGCCTGAAGTAAATCAGAGGTTTTCATGGACCTAAAAAGAGTTTGGTTCTTTTCTTATCATTGCCTCTTTAATCTCTTGACCGATACCAATGTAGAGGGATGGCTTCGGAACTTACTTGAATCTTGGTGTTAAGTGGACTGTACTAGTGATCTGCTGAACAAATTCCCCAAAATATAATGGTCTATAGATGGGTATTATTTGGTACTTTTTAAGGTTAATAGAAAAATACCTGAAGCTTTTGTTCGCACTTGTAAGGTGTCAGCAACAAGTCAGAAGAGGAACATGAATGCAGCTGACTCATCAGAAAAAATAGAGAGTCGCGAAAATGGAACATCAAGGAAGCGGATTAGAGAAATTGATGCAGATGGCTCAAAAAAGGGCAACACAGCGGGTCCTGGAGCTTACAAGTCAACGCCAGGAAACCTTAAAAGTACTGAAGGTAAAAACCTCCTTTAAATTAAAAATTGGTATTTATTTGGACTTGTTCAGAATTGAGTTTATGTACAACACCTTTATTTAAATTGTTAACGACAAGCCGGCAACATGATGTTGCATAAATAACTTTCCCCATTCTTTCACTTGCAGTACATTACATTACTTGTATTCTTGATTGGTTGCCATACATGGTCATAATTTAAGAGGCCTCCTCCATATATGGTATTAATTGGTGTAGAAAACACCAATTAATTGGTGCAGCTAAATTTTTGTCCATTACTGTTGTACCTAGTATGTGTACTAGAAATACTATGGATTTATGTGATTTCCCTCCTAATTTACTTTTCGTGTCACAGATTCTCATTCCTCAAACCACGTGTCCTCAAAGTTTGTACCGCTGGCTGGAATTCCAGGACACAAAACCAGGTTTGTCCGCCACTCGCCAGGGATACCGCTTCCTGGCTCGGCTTGTGCCTGACATCAGGCTGCCTCATCCTCTTCTTCTGTCTCCCACCGCCGATTTTTTCTGGCCACTGCTCGACTCTTAACTCCTAATTATGCAGGAACCTTACGGACATGGCTGTGAGGGTGAACGTGAAAGTGGAGGAGGGGGAAGTAATGAAGTTTGGGCAGAAATTCGTCAGGGTATTCTCCACTCCAGAATACGGGGAGCGATTGGTGAGACCCTTGCATCTTGGTTAAACTAGAAGGAGAAACTATTTATTCGTTTCTCAATCGTCTAGAAATATTATGCTTTGTAGACCAATACGTCCTATAGCATTCAAAATACACTAGTGTTGTTATGAAGGTTGAAAATATGAACTTCGAACATCTAGTTTCCATGTAGATTCATTGGTAATTTCTAAGATGATTTTAATTTTGGAGTACCTAGAATGAATAAGAAAGGCAATACGATGTGTCGCATTCCTAGTATTTAATGCGTAGACGGAGCTCCTGCCATTTCGGTTCAAAAAAACACGATGTGTTGATGACTTGATGCGTTGTCTGAATATAAGAAAATAATTATTTACTCTATTTCTGGATTAACCAATACGTGGAGTACATTTCTTCACTCAATCTTTCTCGTTCATATTATTCACCTATATCTGTAGCATATTCCTTCATTGTCTGATCTCTATCCCTATTTTGTGAACCTGCCAAGGAATTGGTTTCTCAAAATAGCTGCATTGTGGCATAGCCCTTTTTTCTTGGTATGTGTGACATATCCAGATATGTTGCCTTCACAGCAATGTCTCTGCCATCATTCAAGGTTGCAGTCCTAACAGCGATAGCAGGTCTTTTCGACGTCGTCTCCATGTCCAATGCGACTTTATACCATATTCCTTCATTATGCAAGCTAACACGATTTTGCGAATTTGGCAAGGAATTGGTTTCTAAGGACAGCTGCATTGCGGCAGCCTAGCCCTTTTTTCTAGGCATGTTACAACAATACACCCCATGTACAAATGATTTGAATGATAGATGTATAATTTATGGGTTTACCTGATAGGTGAAAATACCATACCCCCATCGGATTTTCACCACACCAATTCACTGAAGCCAATAGAAGCACTACTACAAAAAGCTGAATCTGGTTATATGAAACAAACGAAATTAAAGACCATGGCTGGGAATATCCGACCAGATGTATGTTTTAAAATAGTGTGTGTAAAGGAAACCATATTATTGTTTGCCATACATAGGAATCATACAAACAACCCACACTAATGTGTAATAATCATTTGTGGGTTGTTTGGCTCCAGCTTTCCCGACCCCTGAAACTTCTTGATAACATAAAGCTTAGTCAAGCCTCGACAACAAAACACTCAGTCGACAGCCGCCATTCCAGTGCACAAGTATTGGTAGTCAATGCATATATATTATTGATATAACGTAAAGCTAAGTCAAGCCTCGACAATAAGTCAGTACTATCTTTTTTGACAGACAATAAGTCTAGTTTATTGAATCAATATGTTGAATAAATAGTATGTAACTAATAGATATATTATGCATGGATGGACCATGCATAATTAGCTCTAATTACATACAAATGTTTATGATCAAAACAGACCTCTTATTTCCCATAAAAATATCTTTTATTACAGCCGTGGCAATGATATATAGGAAATTGTGGTCCTGGGGACATCGAGGAGGATAGTTTCTATTCTGTGGTGTTTGCTGTTACGTACGTTCGGTCCTGTTGAAGCTTATATGCCACTCATATTTCTTATAGGCAATCCCTTCTTATATCTGTGAGTGGTTTAACTGGTGAGCTAGAAATCTTGATTCACTCACAAGTTGAATTTTCATGACTATGACCCTTGTGTGGATCAAAGCATAGGAGCATCTGTGTATCTGGTGAAGGATTTGTTGAAGGGGCAGAAATTTATGCTCCAAAGAAACCCTGCCACTCGAAAGAGACTGATATCATATCAGAAGGATGAAAACTGAAACATATAATTATTCATATTTTTCATATAAGGGTATTTTAATGGGCACAACACTCCATAGAACCATCTCTTGCTGGCTTTTTGGGAATGAAGGGCAAAAAATGAAGAAAATATGGAATAACATCATCGTGTATGATTTACAGAAGGTTGGACACCAAAAATTGGTTATATGAACTAATAGCAATGACTGATTGAGCTAGTTATGCACAAACTCAGTAACAGCTAATAATAATTAGAGTTTAGAATTCTCCATGTTATCCTTACGTAGTTATTGCAGGAAAAGGTACACAATCCGAGAGCAGCTAACATACCATGTTGTCTCATATAGGAAAACCATAAAAATATAAAAATGTCCTGCATGATTGTTTACGGCATGTATGAATGGATGCTGGAGGAGAAGGAAAATATTTTAATGAACTGAAGGCAATAAAAAACATGTGGCACAATGTAAAATACATGCATCTGAACTGTGCTGGAAACTTTGTAAATTGATCAACCAGAAACTAGCATGTCATTTAATTATCTTCTGTGATCTGATCCTTGCTAGTCGCTATGAATGGACAGGAAAGCTAAGTGGTACAAAGCCTGCATTTCTCCAATATTTTCTATGTTCATTTTGGTGAATAGACAAACATGAGGTGTCCATGCTAATTATGTTTCCACATGTTAGGATTACATGTCAGGTGAATCTTCGAGAAAAGGTTGGCAACAACGTAGTAATTTATTTACACAAATTAGCACATCTTATAAGCATGATAAAGAAATAAATCTAACCCGAGACGGAGGCGGCAGAAAGGGAGCATTACCAACATTTTTCTGCAGCATCTGTTATGGTCAATAGTTTAGGGCAAGGACACTAGTTTGATCGGTGTCCTGTTAGAAACATTCTTGACTAATTAGTTGCTAAGTGTCAAAGTCCTTGCACGTTGACATGCAACGTGAATCAAAGTCTTTCATGCGTTAGTAATAGTAGGTTGCCGTTTCGGCTGTGTTAGGTGTAGTCCACGTCATAAAGTGAGTTTTTATACTAGTCTTTGATTCACTTTTTTTTATGTTTTTCTCAATCTAGTCTAATTAGGTCATGAGTCCTCGTGTAGTACTAGCGGATCATAGCTGTCCAGGTTAAGTGGACTTTGGCTTGGTTTCAAGACCAGGTACCAGCAGGTTTAGGTTGTGCTGCGTCAAATGCTTGTATATATAAGGATAGCCAGATCATGAGACAGTAACTGTGGGATTTGATAAAAATAAATAAAGAAAATAAGGGTACAACAAGTGCCCTTGACTACAAATTTTCATGTGTGTACGTGTTGGTCAGTTTTGATGTAATCGATCCTTGTAGGCGAAACCATAGTTGCGATCCCTGTACCTGTAAAGATGTATACTTATGTGTTTGAACCTGGGAAACAAATAATATAAGTTCTCAAGGTAGCATCACTGGCTCTTTTAAATATTGCGCTTGCATCTTGTAGTCCATCTTTTAAATCCTGTTCATTTGCATATATTGGTGTTGTTACTCTGTAAATTGAGAAGAGGTAGAAATTAGTTGATTGGCAAAAATACAAATTTAAAAGAAATTTAATACTATTATTTGTAAATTAGCTGCAAAAATTATAGCACATATAAATATCATAACCTGGACACTGACTGTACGAAGAGGACACTAGAGTCTAGATGGCGAGGACGTCTCGCATGGTACCAAGACGGGGATGCTACCTCACGTCAGCCAGCCATACTCGAGGCCGGAGAGGGCGGTTGCATGTACTGCGATGATGAACGGCATGAGAAAAAATGACCAGGACAAAAATTGGTTGTTTTGTGTGGAAAATTTTCTAGGGTTACACAAGATTCCATGTCGTTTTCACGTAATGACATATGTTGGTAATTTTCTCTAACCTTTAGAGTAAAAGTTTAATAGTAGGATCGTTTGGATAGTAATGTAGTTGGTTAGCACGTATCCCATCACAGTGATGGCCGGTAGGATAAGGGGTGCAATAGACATAGGTGTACAAAATCCACTCTCGTTCACATAACATCCTCAAGCCGTCGGGCCGGTATGCCAAAATTATGACAGCGCAAAAATAGGTGGTATAGTTTGTGTGCGTTTGGTAGAAATAATTGCACACTTAGTGTTTTACGATTTCATATTGGGCTTAGTATTTCTGCAACATCGACGGATATGTGCTTCTATTACATATTCTCTCTTCTTCATTACAAACTCAGCCTAACGTTATTAATTAGTACAACATAGAAGCACCTCATATTTTATTCATAATAATGAGAAGACATGGGTATAGTTACAGTAACTTCGATAGCTACCAGAAGAGGCAACCTGCTAATGGGATGCATATCATATGGTATCCATATAATCTCAATCAATTGCCTAAAGTTAAATCAGGGGTTTTCAGGGAATTAAAAAGAGTTTGGCTCCTTATATTATCATTGCCTCTTTAATCTCTTGACCAATCCCAAAGTAGAGGGACCAAGTCGAGCGACATTTTACCCTTTTCGGAACTCATTCGAATCTTTATGGTAATTATTAAGTAGGCAGTGCTAATGGTGCATTAAACAATTTTCACAAAATATAAGGACCTGTATATGGAAATCATTTGGTGTTCATTATTATTTTGTCTGGTAAAAGATAGAATCATTTGTCAATACAGCATATGTAGAATTATTATTGTGACATATATTGGATGGAACAAGTGACATTTCAGTGTATTAATTTTTTATTTAATGCATCTTATGCTCTGATATAATTGTTGAATTTAAATAAAAATGATAATTTACTGGCTGTTCTTGGAGAGGGTTTTAATTTTTATGTTGTTTAAAGTCTTTCATTTTTCTCAGCCATATATACCCAAACAATCAATACATTTTTAAAGTTTTAATCCAATCTTCTGGTATTTAACATGAAATAGAATATCATATTTGCTTGATAGTTTTGTCTTAGAGCTGTGATTATATTGCACATATAGTTCACATTGCCGACAAGCTTTCATATGTAATCTAGAAAAATAGATAACAATTCTTTATATACTGATAATGTGACACTGTGTAGAGAATTCCACAATCATTCAGTCAGTACCTTCAGAATCAACGAACTGGGTCGGTTATACTAAGAGGTCAAAGTGGGAATAAATGGCTTGTGGAACTTGCTTCAGACACCGAAGGATTTTTCTTTAGACGTGGGTGGAAGGAATTTGGTATAGATCATTCCATTGGGGAAGGAAACCTCTTATTATTCTGTTATGATGGATACGGACAGTTCTTAGTTAATATATTTGATGGAATGTGTGTTGAGAAGCCATCAGCTCTTCATGCTAAGCCTTCAAAGGATTTTAAACAAGAGAGTGATGAAGATAACAATGGACTAGCTCCCCAAGAAGAGAATAATGGAACCACAAAGAAGCCGACTGGAGAAATCGACGCAGATGGCTCTAAGTTGAAGAAGTGTTCTAATGCATCAGTTAAGGGTAAGCAAAAAACACCAGAATCTTTGGTTGGTACTTGTAATGTGTCAGCAACAAGACAGAAGAGGAACAAGAATGCAGCTGACCCATCAGAAAGCTTGGAGGTTGCTGGAGCTTGCAGATCAGCGCGAACAAGCATTAAAAGTAATGACGGTAAAATCTCCTTTAAATTAAAAATTGTATTTATTTGGAGTTGTTCAGAATCAAGTTCTGTAAATAATCCAATGATACTGCACTATCTAGCTGTCATGAAAGTTCAAAGGCAACATGCAATAGTATCACGAAGGTCGCCGGTAAGTGAAGGGCAGAAGAAGTACGCTCTTGAAAGGGCAGAGACGTTTATATCTAAATCTAAGTACCCTTCAACTCTGCAAGTAATTAAGGCGGATAGTGCCTACAACTCATTTTTCATGGTAATGTTACTTTCCCCCCATATTTAACTACTTGCACGAAGTTCAAAACTGTTCCTTTTTGCTGTCTGCATGAACATGATTGTTTAGTTGGGCACATCGAACATGATTATTTCTCTCAATATCCTTTTTTCGTTTTTGGCTCAGTGTTAGAGAATTTCCTTGATTGTTTTGCTTGATAAAGTCATGAGCCAATTCATTTCATTTGAACATCCATTTGCATCATTACTGCTGATCTTCGTATATGGGATTACCATTGATGACGTGATAACTCAAGTACTAAAGTATCTGCTTTGTTGTTCCATGTGTGAATAGACTAGAGAATCAGATTGTTCTGATAAATCCAGGTGTGCTGCATTTCCTTGCACTTTTGGAAACATAACCTCGTTGATGTAGTAATGCGGAAGTAACCTAGATTGAATTAATTAACCTCATATTAGATAAACAATTATGTTTCCGATGCTCTTGGTCTTTTAGTGATTAGTGATGCCACATAATTGCATGGTTAATTACATGTTGCCTTATAGCCAACTTTGAAAATCATTCGCTTCCTTCGCAATTATATTATGTAGGGAAAAGTAACTAGTACTCGTCCCAGAATAGGCAGAATTTCATTGTACCACAGATTACCATTTCCCTGACACACTTCCTTGTCTTGTAGGTCATCCCATCTGAATTTGTCGGGGAGCATCTCCCCCACACCAGCAAGAAGTTGACCCTGTGGGATCCGCAAGCAACGCCCTGGCAAGTTGACTACGTCTACTGCAGCCATCGTTCCGCCGGCGCTTTCAGCAGAGGCTGGAGCCAGTTCTCGATCGGCAACAATCTGGAGAAGTTCGATGTCTGCGTCTTCGAGCTCATCGCCGAGGACACCATCAAGGTGCACATCTACAGAGCTCAGCTCATGATAGCACAATACCAACACCAAGAAGAACTTAGCGCTGCAATCCCAAACTGACCTGGGGACCCTCATAGTCAGTGGGGGTAAGAAGAGTATTCAGACGTTTAAGGGATATTTGGAACAAAACCGGTTGTTACTTACTGATAAACTATGTTTTCCTGGTAAACTTATATTTGAAACAAAACTAGTGAACTACCTGTATGTACAATGTTTTGCACTCGGATTGATGGAAGTGTTGGATTAGTGGTTCTTAAGCTATTGCATCGTGCGAGAAATGATCTTGGGGCTTGCTGCCATTCCGTTGCTGCATTATGTGAGTAATACATTCTAGATTCTAGTAGTTCCCGGAACCAGTCTCCCATTGTCGAATCTTATACAACATTTTTCAGGGAAACATGTTATATACAACTAATACTGGATAATCGGGACACTCTTAAGGGGCCAAACAAAATGATCAACAAACTAAGAAAGTAGATGGAAAAGTTACGGGGTGAGAAGTTGATAAGTGATTCTAGGAAGAAAATCAAGTAAGTGCATGCAAACTTTGATTGTAAATCTCCTGGATCAGGAGGAGCTTATCTGGCTACAGCGTGCACGTGCTAACCGGCTGCTTCACGGAGACCGGAATACATCAATCTTTCATAAAGTGGCAACAGCACAGAAAAAGAGGAACTGTATTAGGAGGCTTTTAGATGACACAGGTGAAAGGATCGAGATGGACCTAGAGGGGGGGGGTTGAATAGGTACAGCTACAAATTTTAATTATTACTTAGCAATTTTAGGCAATAGTGCGGAATATGAGGGTGAGACTAACAATTGCAAGTGAGTACTAAATACTAAGCAAGTAACCCAAGAACATAGGTAAGCAAGCACAATATGATGTAAGTAAGTGCAAAGAGACAAGTAACCACCAGTAGAGAGTTAGGGTTGGGGATAACCGCAACTCCATGAGACGAGGATGTATGCCGATGTTCACTTTCTTGGAGGGAAGCTAGTCACCGTTAGAGAGGTGGATGTTACCACGAAGGCACACCAACGCCACGAAGGCTCACCCTATTCTCCCTTTGAGACAACACCACGGAGGCATTTCTCAACCACTAGTGGTAGACGTTGGGGTGATCTCCAAACCCTTACAAACTTTCCGGGGGTAATCAAAACGGTTGATTCCTCTCCGAAAGACTCCTACCGCCTAGGAGTCTCCAACCTCCAAGAGTAATAAGAACGATGGGAAAAGCTCAAAACTTGCTCAAATCACAAATTCCTTTGGTGCAAAGAAGGGGAAGGAGTGGATCCATCACTTGATTGGAGAACTTCTCTCAAATGCTCCTAGAACACTTGGGAATCTAGGATTTGGTGTAGGTGGTAGAGAGAGAGAGAGAAGTGTTATTGGCAAGTTCAAAGTGAATGGTCAACCCAATCCCGTGGAAGGAGAAGGTATATATATAGTGTATGCGGAAAGGTGACCGTTTGGACACATAAGTGCACAGGATAGGTCGGACGTCCGGACAACATCGGACGTCCGGTGGTACAAATAAGTCCGGTCGTCCGACAGTCATCGGACGTCCGACCACTCTGAATATGTGAGCTACGAACCAGTACACAGGACATGGACGTCCGAGACGGGCCGGTCATCCGGAGCCCAGATGACCGGAGAGTCCGGAAATCCGTAAATACGGTTCTGTTGTGAAAGTACCGGACGACCGGAGAGAGCGGACGTCCGGACATCTGGGAGGGACCGGACGTCCGTAGAGCACCGGACGTCCGGAGACAAAAAACAGGAGCTGTGGATTTTGAGCAAGTCTTTCACTAGATCCAACGATCCCCTCTTAATAGTGCGGGATCCCTATACTCAAGAACAAACCATAAACGAAGTCCATGTCTTGTATCTTCATTCTTTAGATATACGCTTTTTGTCCCTAGTCATGATCCATACACACGGTCTTTGGGACATAATCCTGAGATATACTTGATAAACATGATTAGTCCCTAACATATATGTTGTCATCAACATCAAAATATGATTAAGGGCATGATTGCACTTTCAATCTCCCCCTTTTTGGTAGTTGATGACAACACATATGCACACACATAAAAAATAGTAATCGAAAGGATTTATTGTGGAGCTCAATAATCAAGGAACAAGCCCCCCTCAATATGATACCATAGAGACTAAACATGAAAAGCCCCCCTCAAAATGATACCAATGCAATTAAATCTCAGACACAAGATACTCAAGAAGTAAGCTCAACATAGACTTATAACTCATAGCATAGAACATAAGGTTCGACAATCTCATACATAAGTTCATACAAGCTAATCCACAATCATAGCAATGAGTTCGATTACATGCATAGAGCCTACTCCCAAAAAGATAAGAAAACAAGGGGAAAACAGAAAAGCATCAGAGATCATCCTCATCATCATCATCATGAGCACCACTGCCACCCGCCTCGTCAAAGAAATCAGCCCACTCAGGACCCGTAGGGAATCCAAAATCAGAAGGAGGCTCGTCAGGAAGGCGTTCATCGTCACTTACATCATACACTCCGGAGTCTCTCAAGCGAGCCTTCAGAGCATTCTTGGAAGTGACCATGCAGTGAGAACAACGTGATGTTGGGAGCAATGGAAAGTGAACATCTTCATCATGGCATAGTGAGCCTTCCCAAGAAAACGAGCAACGCACCCAAAAGGTGCAGAACTGGAAGGAGATCGGGCAGCATGAGAAGGAACACTAGCTGCGGTGCGACGAGCAGTAGCAGTAGGAGGAGGAACATAATCAGCTGCCATGTGAGCTGGGATGACCCATCGCTCATGCACGTGAGTGCGGACAATGGGAAAAGGAGCTACGCTCTCGATAAAAGCCTGAATAAAGGGGCATGAGGAAAATCCCTCTTGTGCTGGAAGCTAGCAAGGCGGATCTCATGCCATAGAAAGTGTGGAACATTGATCTTCCCTTTGGGAGATGCAAAGAAGTGATGCATGAGATCAATGCAATAGCTGCTGCAAGAGCCTTTGTCACCCATCTTGGAATAGATGGTGCGGATGACACACTGATATATGATGTTGAAAGGGAAACGCCAAATGGAGACTTGGTTCAGACCCTTTTGTTTTTCAATGTCAGACAAAGTTGGTATAGGTTTAAGAAGATCCGCACAGACCTCAATGCACTTGGGCCTGTGGTTGGGATCATCCTTGTGGATTTTGAACCCGGTGTCAGGAAATCCAAGGGTAGTGACAAATTGAGCATAAGATGTTGTGAGTGCAGTGTCTGAGGTCATCCATGTGATAGTGTTATCCGGACCAAAATAACATGTGGCATAGAATTGATGAATGGCAGCATGATTGAAATCATGTTGATATGCAAATGGAGCAGCTAGGTTGGATGACTCAATGAGCTCAATGGCTCCCGGATATTTCTCCGGATGAGTGCGAATATGCTCTAAATCAATGCAGACATGGAGTGACAAGCCTTTAGGAAGGACAATAGTGGTAAAGATGTCGGCTTGGACATTAGTGCGAAAACGACTATCCTGAGAATCCCTAGCAACAGTAAACTGATCAACCTCGTGACGCAATTTAAGATAAGAACCGGTGGGAACCACGTTGAAACGCTTAACATGGCGGCCAAGTGGTAATGGAGGTTCAAGTGAGATATGACAAGCGTCACCGTGGGGTTGCACCGGAGGAGGAGGAGGCTGAAAGGTTGGACGACAAGTGCCCGGCTTGGGTGCAGAGACGCGAACACCAACAAACGGGGCCGGTTCCACCTCCTCAAGTTCATCCTCAAAGTACGACCCCTCCGAGGAGGAGTCACTAGCCTGCTCCTGGGAGTCATCGGAGCCACCACGACGAGACGAACAAGCCGACCCACCGGTTACTTGCTTGCGTGCGGAGCTCTTCATCTTAGGCATCCGTCTTCCTATCTTAGGGGGAGAGGGAAGACACAAATCAACACCCCACCATAGATCGAGGACTCGATGCATGAGGGAGAGTAGATAGGGCCTACCTTGAAGTGAGGAGGAAATCAGAGACCGGAAGAGAGATAGGCCGCCGGGGCTTGAGTGAAGGCCTGCTGGACAGAGGGACCGCGGCGAGGGATGAGGCCACGTAGCGGATCCCGAGCAGAGAGGATCTCCGACGAGGGGCACGGCGGCGTGTTGCCGCGGCGAGGAACCACAGGACTGGAGCGGCGGCGGTGGGGAACAGGGAGGAAGTGGATGAGGGTAGAGGTTCCTAAAACCTACCGCGCACTATATATAGTAGCTGGTAAAAATGGCCGGACGACCGGAGCCTACGGACGACCGAAGTCGAATAGGAGTCCGGACGACCGGGGGGGGGGAGGGGGGCACGGACGACCGTGGCCTGAGCCTAGGAAAAAATATGACAGAGATGATTTTACGGACTACCGAACCCCTCGGACGTCCGGGGCCAGGAGACCAGAAAGTATTTTACGGACGACCGGAGAGGCCGGACGATCGGGCTGAGTTGAACAGAGAAGAATTTACGGACGACCGGAGGCTTTAGGACGTCCGACACCTGGGCCAGGGAAGGAGGTCAGAGAGGATTTTACGGTCGTCTCGATTGGCCGGATGACCGGGCTGAGATCAACATAAAAGATTTTACGGACGTCCGGATAGGCCGGACGACCGGGAAGAGTTCATCAGAGAAGATTTTACGGACGTCCGGAGATCTACGGACGTCCGGGGTTTGAGAAACGCTCGGACGGCAGGTAAGCCACGGACGTCCGGCGCCAGAATTTAAGAGAGGACTAAGTGAGCTACTAATCATGATGAGGAGATGATGTATACCATTCATAGTATGAATTTCTTATTAAGTAACAAGTACCCTATCCCAAACAATAATAATCATATATCACTCCAATATTGTTCTAATGATCCGAGTGGTGGCGACTGCCACCATGTATGAGTATACGTGACATGACACGGAAAGATTTTAACTTTGAGTGCATAATCACTACTCCATCATGGAAAGCACCATAGTTAGATGTTATGGTAGCTTTGAGAGTGTTTGTTCAGTTTATACATTTCATATTATGAGGATACTCATGAGTTGAGTGTCTCCCCCTACATATATGCCTACATCAAGACAAGACATTAATTTTATGCGTGAATGGGTACTAGATTTTGTTGGGGAACGTAGTAATTTCAAAAAAATTCCTACGCACACGCAAGACCATGGTGATGGCATAGCAACGAGAGGGGAGAGTGTCTGTCCACGTACCCTCGTAGACCGAAAGCGAAGCGTTATAACAACGCTGTTGATGTAGTCGTCGTCTTCACGATCCGACCGATCCAAGCACCGAACGTCACGGCACCTCCGAGTTCTGCACACGTTCAGCTCGATGACGATCCCGGACTCGATCCAGCAAAGTGTCGGGATGAGTTCCATCAGCACGACGGCGTGGTAGCGATGATGATGCTCCACCGACGCAGGGCTTCGCCTAAGCTCCGCGACGATATGACTTCTCCGGCGCAGGGCTTCGCCTAAGCTCCGCGACGATATGACCGAAGTGGAATATGGTGGAGGGGGGCACCGCACACGGCTAAGGAACGATCCGTAGATCAATTTGTGTGTCATGGGGTGCCCCCTGCCCCCGTATATAAAGGAGCAACGGAGGAGGTGGCCGGCCTAGGAGGGGGCGCACCAAGGGGGGAGTCCTACTCCCACCGGGAGTAGGACTCCTCCTTTCCTAGTCTCTACTCCTAATGGACCAATTGGTTGAATAGTCCCCCCACTTTCAACCGGTTTATTTTCAACCGGTTTTGTTCCATCAACAGCGCCACGCGCACCCACCGAACCCCATCAACAGCGCCACGCCCACCCACCGAACCCGATCAACATCGCCTGACGCCGTATTGATCTGCGCACTCCCCATACCCGATCTCCTCAACAGGGCCGCGCCGCCACGCTCCTTGTCCCGCGCCGCCGCCCAAGGCCCGCTACGCCCCCACCGCTCCATCCACCTCTCCTCCTACCGAGCATCCACGGCCGCCGCCGGCCCGCCGATGGAGGACTGGCCATCCGCCCGGGTCCGGGAGTCCTTCATCGGCTTCTTCGAGTCCAAAGGCGCACGTCGTGGCCGTCCAGCCCGTGGTGCCCGTCGACGACCCCACGCTCCTGTTCGCCAACGCCGGATGGACCAGTTCAAGCCATCGCCGTCTCCAACCACCCCATCTCTGATCCTACCCGAGTACAGGGGAGCCACCGTTGCCGCCGGGGACAAGGTCGCTGTGGAAACTGTCGCTACGTCAGGTCCTTCGATCTCTCCCCTTCTCGCCACTCCTCACGGCCATTCCCTACATCAAGGAGGAATGCATGTATTTACATCTGACACTAATGCTATGAGGAAGGCGGCCTGAATCCTCCATCCTAACTCAACATGATCGTCTTTTCTCTGATCTATTTGTGTGTTCAACCGTCTCTTCTCTGATCCTGACTCACGCTAGATACAATGGGATTGCAACATGATTTGGCAATGCCTATCTCTTCTTGATTCCATTTAATGACAACTGGATTTCTCACATGTTATGAGTTTATAATCCATACAATTTTTTATTTCATCACTGTCAATATAGTTGGATGATGCGATGGTGATATCTTCAATTTTGACAGAGGAGCGACAGAGGGGATCCGTTAGCCGGCGGAGGCGATTTCATCTAGCTGCTCGGTTCCATCATGCAGCTGCTGTGCCACCACTGCCGGAGCTCGTCCTCACATGCCCGTCGACCATCTGCATCTCCTTCCACCTGTCGCCCAAAAGTGAAATTGCCCTGCTGCCCCGTGCTTGTCCTCTCATGCATGAAGCCGTTGCATATGCAAATGCAGGTAATGTGCACATATTTGTATGCGTGTATGTAGAAATGATTGAAAATTCAGTTTACGTGATGTGTGGCTTCAAAGAATTTGGCAGTTTTGGCACCGGGTTTGTTTGGTCGAACACATCATCCCAAACATAAGTAGAACATGGACAATTATGAGATAGAGCTGATTGATACATGGTCTAATACATGGACCATCAAACCATAGAACTGGATAGTTTTCTTCACTAATTATACCAATTAGCTAGCAACTTACCTTTGAGTTCTTTCCGAACTACTGTAATTGTTAGATACAGCCGAGTTTGAATATTTATTAGTAGTATGTACAGGTTTATCATTGCTGATATTGTTAGGTATGTCCATTGTTTAATGAAGCTTTACAGTTCGTATGTACTCAGCTATTTGTGGTTATACTGATGCTAATCTTGTTCCCCAGTTTATCTCGACATCAAACATTCTAAGCTACCTTTTTGACAGTAAATTGGTGAACTAAGAAATGAAGACTTGCTCCAAAAGTAGTAGTGACATTTATTGTGCAGATGATTCCGATAACTTCTCAAACAAGTCCACAATATCATTCGCCCAGTAGATGGCTGGAGAACGCAGAGAGTGCCAACGACAACCTCATACAAATGCAACAGAGCAAGGTGATGAATTCTCCCATGTTTCCTAATCTGAATCTTCGCTCGAATCGCTTGATTGTTTGTTCCAGTTTGCTGTTACAGTACAATGATTCCTAATCTGAATCTTCGCTCGAATCGCAAAATTGTGTCCAACCGAGAATTTTAATTACTTAGATACATGTTTTGGCACTTGATTTTGCTTAACATCGTATACCTTTGAAGGTTATACACGGGTTGATGCATACACATAAGATGTGCATTTCTGGCTTTATTCCAATTTAAACCCCAAGTACGTTAGGCTCGTTAGAAATTAAGGACGCATATCAGAAGAGCAATTCATTATTCTTGTAGAAAGAGAATATAGTTGCCTGACGTTACATGTAAACCATTTTGTTTTGGCAGATCACATGTTGTTAGTTTCCGTCCACTTACACTCTACGAAGACACCACATTCTCAGAATGTATTCTGATGTTACAGAAATAACTTAAGATCTGTTCAAATTTTAATATTATCAGTGTTCTCATCTTATAGTGCTATTGATATGTAATTTTGTATATTCTGTTGGAAAAGTCAATTTGGCTCCCGGGCCCCAAAAAAAACTGAAATGAGAAAAAAATCAAGACAAATTGTTTTTGTGTACTTAGTCACATCCAAATGCTACATGCAAATTTTGAGTCAAAATGCGATTAAACATTTTGGCTTGTGAAAAAGAAACAAATCGAACACCAAAAGTTACCACAAATTTGTTTTTTTTTGCTGACAAAACATCACAGCTCTGTTTTGCATGAAAATTGTCATGCATACTTGCGAAAAACTAATACAATCATCTACAAAAAAAATCAGAATTTTTCGGAAACATTTAATATTTTTTTCGTGATACTGTTCACCCGGGAGCATATGCTCCTGGGAGCCAAAAGGCCAGCCCCGCTGCTTCCTAGGTAATTTTAGATCTATTAAAATTTTACATTATTGATGTTCAAATTTGACAAAGTATTCTGTTTTGGTGAATATCCTCGGCGGTTAGAGCCAAATGTTATCTTATAGTGCCTTGTTGTAGACATAAATGGTTGATTTGGAGAATACCCTCATCGATGAGGGTGAACAGCAATTGAAAGTGCATGGCTCTGCGAATCTGGTGATTATAATGAACCATATACATACGCTGAAGAAAAGACTGATTCGATAAGAACATTTATTTTAATACAATTGATTTTCTTTAATCTAACTCTTTTAAATAGTATTGAATCTGATTTCCAAAAATGTGTATTTGGTTTAGATGACGAGGGAGACTAACCGATAGATGTAATTGATCCTTCTATTAGTCTGCTGGGAATAATTATCCGTATGTAATAGTTGAGAAAGAGAAGGTTGTGAGTGATCAATGACAACATGGGAAATGATCTTACAATAGTCTATGTGTCTGTTTACTTAAATGAACTATTTCCATCATTGCAAAAATGTTTTGAGGATCTTGAGTATTCCTACCTTGTTGATCATGCATATGAATGGGGCAAAAGGGTATGTCTTCTTTCTCACTATTTCCAGCGTCTACGGTGAGTGAGTGAGTGAGTTAGTTAGTGAGTGAGTGAGGTAGGAATGTGGAGAGTGACAAAGTATGAATCAATAGAATACTAAGACAAAGTATGACATACTGCCCTAATTTTCACACCTCTCCCATTATTTTTGCAGCTATGTAATCTTCTCAAATCAATATTCGAATTGCCTAAAACTGACCTTGAGAAGTCAGTATACCAGCATGGTGCAGGTGCATAATTTGTCTTATGAACTGACCTTGCCACACCATGCTTCAGATTCTTTATTCCCCATTGCAATCAAACCTGACAACTGAACAATTCTAAAACTACTCATGGTGAAACCATATCACGGGATATCGTAACTGCGGCAGACATATCGGACAAGAGTATGAACGTCAATGATGATTTAGACAATGGGTATGTTCTCATTAAGCAGGAGGATATAGTCAATGGGATTGGATGCGTACTTGCTGTCGCTGAAAGAAACTAAGGTATGCAAAATTTAGTTCACCTTTGGTTCGTGAACTCTTGGATTATTTGTGTACTTGGCTTTTCTTACGTAGTCCTTCATGAATATGGGCCTAAGTGTTCAACTATCTAACAAATCTTGGATTCTGACTAAAAATCATGCTTATTTTACGGTGACAATTGATGCTTTAGATGATTACATACCTCTACTCCTAATGTCTGAGTTGGTGAATAGTATCCACGATTTATTTTCGCTGGGTTTTTTTCAACCGGTTATTTTTTGTCCCCCCGTCCCACCCACGCACGCCCCCCTAAAAAAAACCACCCCGCAAAAAGAATCTCCTATCGATCCCCAGACGCCGCCGTCGTACGCACCTTGATCCCCTCGAGCGCCAGCGCACAGCCGCCCTCTTCCGTCTCCCCCACCCATAGTCGCTCTCTTCCCCGCCGGCGCCGCCCTCAGCCGATCGACCAGGTAGAAGCGCGCCCATGTCGATTCGGTGGCGCCGCCGTGGGAGGGACGCCTAGGGTTTCTATTGCGGCGGGCGTACGGGCGGTGGCGGGTGCATCAGTTTGATTGCGAGTGGTGGGGGCGGAGCGGAGCGGCCAGGATCGGGGTGTGTTTGCTGCGCCGCGGGTTTGGGAGTCTCAACGGAATCCCTGTGTTCGCTGGGTTCCGGCGTGATCAGAGTCGCCCGCCGTCTTGCATCTGTATTCTTTTTTATGGGTATCTCGGCATCTAGATGCTGTCTGATTGATGCTTACTGTTGACCGGCAGGGATCAGGGTCAGGGGAGGCATGGCGGAGGCGTTCGACATGTACCATCGGTCTGAAATCGGCAAGGCCCTGACGGAAACGCTGACCAAGATGGTGGGCAGAGGTGTAAGGGCCCGAAATTGTAAAGAAATTTTGGAAAAACCCAAAAAAAAAAAAAATATATTTTATTAAAGGGTAAAAAATGGGAAACCCTTTTCATTTTTTTTTAAAAAATAAAATAAAATTTTTGTCTTTTTAAAAAAAAATAAAAATTTTGGAAAAATATAATAAAATTGTTTTGGTTTTGGGTTTCAAGGAATAACCAAATCAAACAAAAATTTGCCTTTGAAAAATTTTTAAAATATTCAAAAACCAATTTTAAATAATGTGGAAAAAAAAGGAAAATTTTTAATTATAAAGGGGAAAATTTTAGAACCAAAATTTTAAAAAAAAACATGCATTTTTTTTTTGTAAAATTTTGGGCAAAATTTATGTAAAAAGCCCTTTAAAAGGTTTTTAATAAAATTTTATGAAATTTTTAAAATTTAAAAAATTTTCCCAAAAATTTTTTAATTTTTAAACACAAATTGAATCTTTGGGTTTGGGAAAAGAAAAAATTTTAAAAAAGGGAATTTAAACTTAATTTTAAAAAGGGGGCCCAAAATTTTTTAAAGATTTTTTTGTTGAAAACCTGTTTAAAAAATCATAAAAATAATTTAAAGTTTGAAATTTTCTGGGTTTTTGTTTATCAGAAAAGGGTAAACCTTTTCCTTTTTATTTTAATTTGCTAAAGGATTTTAAAAATTTTAAAACCTTTTTATTTTTCCAAATTTTAAAGGATGGGGGAAAATTTTTAATTAAGGAAGCACTGTTTGATTTAAAATTGGGAAATTTTTAAATGTTTAAAAAAAGTGAATTTTTCAAATTGTTTGATTTGTAAAAAAAGAAATAAGGGTTAAAAATGTTTTTTCCCCAAATTTTATTTGGTTTTGGGGAAATTTGGGTTTAAATTTTTTTAAACCATTTAAATTTTCTGAAAGGTTTTAATTTTTTAAAAAATGGAAAAATAAATTTTTTTAAAATTTAACCCTTTTAAAAATTTTGGGCAAATTTTAAAAATTTAAATCTAACCCAAGGGGGCAAAGGAAAAAAAATTTTCGCAAAAAAAAAATTTAGAAGGAAATATAGGGCCAAAAACTTTGACTTTAGGGCCGGAAAAGCCGCTTTTTGGGGAAAATTTCTAGCCGTTTTGGGCCCGGGTTGTTAGGTAAAGAAAGGATTTTAAAAAATTTTGTTTTTTTGGGGAAAATTATTAAAAATTTTCTGTTGATGGGAAATTTTACAGGAAAAAGTTTAAATTTTTGGTTTTTAGTTTTCACTTTATTTTTGTAAATGGGGTTATAATGGGTGGGAAAAACATTTTTTTTAAAAAAAAAAAAAATTTAAAAACCCTTTTTTTAAAAAAATTTTGGGTTGTTTCTTTGGGTAGTTTTGGGGAAAATGGGCTTTATTACCATATTCTCTTCCTTAAAAAAGCTTAAATTTTGGGCCCAAAAATTTTTTTTTAATTTGACAAAAATTTGGGACAAACCAAAAACCCTTTTTGAAATTAATTTTTGGTTTTAAATTTAAATTGAAAAAAAAAAAAATTTTGGCTCAAATTTTTTTAAAAAATTTTTAATCAAAGTAAAAGGCAAAAAAACATTTTAAAATTTTCCTAACCTTTATGTAAAAAAAGTAAAGTCGGGGGTTTTTAAAATTTTTTAAAAAGCCTTATAAAAACATTTTTAAATTTTTTGGGATTTAACATGTAAAACCAATTGGAAAATTTTGGGCCAGAAAAAGTTTTGGAAATTTTATTTTAAAAAAAATTTTTTTAATTAATTTGGAATTTTTGGGAATTTTTCCCTTTAATTTAAAAAGGGTTTAATAAAAAATAAAAAATTTTAAACAAAATTTTTAATTTGGGGTTTTTAAAAGAATTTAACTTTATTTTTTTAAAAAATTTTGTTTAAATTTGAAATTTTATAAAAAAAAATTTAAAAAATTTTGTTTTAAAATTTAAAAAAATATTTAAAAACCCAGAAATCCAACGGGGGTTTTGGGTTTAAAAAAATTTTTTTATTTTTAAACGGGAAAAACCTAAAAAATTTATTAAAAAGGAAACCCTTTTTGTTACAAAATTCTTTTTTGTTTTTGGAAAGGCAACCTGTTTTAAATTTAAAAAAGGTATAAAAAAACCAAAAAGTAAAAAAAGGTTTAAAAAGAGTTTTCTAAAAAATTTTTTTTAAGGGTAAACCCCAAAAAGGGAATTTTTTTTACCCTTTTGAATTTCAAAACCCGGAAAAAAATGGGCATCCCAAATGATTTTTAAAATTTTTCAAATGGCCGTTAAAAGGAAAATTTTTTTTTTTTTATTTTTGGAAAAAAAATCCATTTGATTAAAATTTTGGTTATTTTGGACTATAATTTAAAAAAAGTACCTTTGGGAAATTTTTAAATTAAGATTTTTTATAAAAATTGTATTTTATTAATTTACCTTTTTAAAGGGGTTTAATTTTTTTTTTCATTTTAAACATTTTTTCCACCAAAATTATTTTAAATTTTTAATTTTCTGTTTTAATTTTTGATTTTTTGTTGAATTTCCCACCCAAAATTGACCCTTGTCAAGCCGGAAGGGCCTTTATAGAATCCCCGGTTTTTTTTTCCCGGGAAAATTGAATGTTGTAAAACCCCCTCATTTCTGACTTTGGAAAAAACCCCGGGAAAATGGGAAAAAAATTTCCCCTTTAATTTTTGGATTTTTTTTAGGTTTTGGGGAAAATTGTTAAATTATTTGGGGAAACCTTTTTTTTTTAATTTGGGGAAAACCGAAAAGTTTTAATTTAGGAAGGGTTTGGAAAACAACTTTCAGAAAGCTTCCCGGTTTTAAAAGGGAAAATTGATTTAAGTCGGCTACCTTCCCAAAAAAATTCCACCAAAACCCTTTTAAAAAATCAAACCAAAAGGGAAAAAATGTCCCAAAAAAGGGGAAAAGTTAGGGGGTAAGGGAAAAAACAGAAAAATTTTTGGGAAAAGCGAAAACAAAAAAACAAATGGGAAAACATGGCTATTTTTTTCACGGAAATTTCAATCATTTGCCCGTAGCAACGCACGGGCATTCTACTAGTAGGAGTAGGAGAGAAGGAAGGGAAGGGAAGAAGTGCGGCCTCCCCTAGTCCAATTCGGACTAGGCCTTGGGAAGCGCGCCTGCCCTAGGCAGCCCTCTCTCTTTCCCTTGGGCCCAATAAGGCCCAATACTTCTCCCCGGCGAATTCCCGTAACTCTCCGGTACTCCGAAAAACAGCCGAATCATTCGGAACCTTTCCAAACTCCGAATATAGTCGTCCAATATATCGATCTTTACGTCTCGACCATTTCGAGACTCCTCGTCATATCCCGATCTCATCCGGGACTCCGAACTCCTTGGTACATCAAAACTCATAAACTCATAATATAACTATCATCGAAACCTTAGCGTGCGGACCCTACGGGTTCGAGAACTATGTAGACATGACCTAGAACTATTCTTGGTCAATAACCAATAGCGGAACCTGGATGCCCATATTGGCTCCTACATATTCTACGAAGATCTTTATCGGTCAAAGCGCATAACAACATACGTTGTTCCCTTTGTCATCGGTATGTTACTTGCCCGAGATTCGATCGTCGGTATCCAATACCTAGTTCAATCTCGTTACTGGCAAGTCTCTTTACTCGTTACGTAATGCATCATTCCGTAACTAACTCATTAGCTACATTGCTTGCAAGGCTTATAGTGATGTGCATTACCGAGAGGGCCCAGAGATACCTCTCCGACAATCGGAGTGACAAAACCTAATCTCGAAATACGCCAACCCAACATGTACCTTTGGAGACACCTGTAGTACTCCTTTATAATCACCCAGTTACGTTGTGACGTTTGGTAGCACCCAAAGTGTTCCTCCGTTAAACGGGAGTTGCATAATCTCATAGTTACAGGAACATGTATAAGTGATGAAGAAAGCAATAGCAGCATACTAAACGATCAAGTGCTAGGCTAACGGAATGGGTCAACTCAATCAGATCATTCTCCTAATGATGTGATCCCGTTAATCAAATGACAACTCATGTCTATGGTTAGGAAACATAACCATCTTTGATTAACGAGCTAGTCAAGTAGAGGCATACTAGTGACACTCTGTTTGTCTATGTATTCACACATGTATTATGTTTCCGGTTAATACAATTCTAGCATGAATAATAAACATTTATCATGATATAAGGAAATAAATAATAACTTTATTATTGCCTCTAGGGCATATTTCCTTCAGTCTCCCACTTGCACTAGAGTCAATAATCTAGTTCACATCGCCATGTGATTTAACATCAATAGTTCACATCTATATGTGGTTAACACCCATAGTTCACATCGACATGTGAGCAACACCCAAAGGGTTTACTAGAGTCAGTAATCTAGTTCACATCGCTATGTGATTAACACCCAAAGAGTACTAAGGTGTGATCATGTTTTGCTTGTGAGATAATTTTAGTCAACGGGTCTGTCACATTCAGAGCCGTAAGTATTTTGCAAATTTCTATGTCTACAATGCTCTGCACGGAGCTACTCTAGCTAATTGCTCCCACTTTCAATATGTATCCAGATTGAGACTCAGAGTCATCTAGATTAGTGTTTAAAACTTGCATCGACGTAACCCTTTACGACGAACCTTTTTCACTTCCATAATCGAAACATATCCTTATTCTACTAAGGATAATTTTGACCGCTGTCCATTGATCTACTCCTAGATCACTATTGTACTCCTTG
Source organism: Aegilops longissima (assembly GCA_021605205.1). Taxonomy (NCBI): domain Eukaryota; kingdom Viridiplantae; phylum Streptophyta; class Magnoliopsida; order Poales; family Poaceae; genus Aegilops; species Aegilops longissima. Next base: position 7,213 of record JAHIAM010006409.1, on the reverse strand, counting down.
CCAAGCTTTAGTGGTAGGGTATGCAATAGATCTGGTACACAACATGACATACTTTATAGAACCTATGGCTGATGCATAGGGAATGACTTTCATTCTTTTCTATCTTCTGCCGTGGTCGGGTTTTGAGTCTTACTCAATCTCACACCTTGTAACACAGGCAAGAACTCTTTCTTTGACTGTTCCATTTTGAACTACTTCAAAATCTTGTCAAGGTATGTATTCATTGAAAAACTTACCAAGCGTCTTGATCTATCTCTATAGATCTTGATGCTCAATATGTAAGCAGCTTCAACGAGGTCTTTCTTTGAAAAAACTCCTTTCAAACACTCCTTTATGCTTTGCAGAATTATTTCCGATCAACAATATGTCAATCACATATACTTATCAGAAAGGCTGTAGTGCTCCCACTCACTTTCTTGTAAATACAGGCCTTTCCAAAAGTCTGTATAAAATCATATGCTTTGATCAACACATCAAAGCGTATATTCCAACTCCGAGATGCTTGCACCAGTCCATTGATGGATCGCTGGAGCTTGCACATTTTGTTAGCTCCTTTAGGATTGACAAAAACTTCTGGTTGTATCATATACAACTCTTCTTTAATAAATACATTAAAGAATGTAGTTTTGACATCCATTTGCCAGATTTCATAAAATGTGGCAATTGCTAACATGATTCGGACAGACTTAAGAATCGCTACATGAGTTGAGAAAATCTCATTGTAGTCAACACCTTGAACTTGTCGAAAACCTTTTGCGACAAGTCGAGCTTTGTAGATAGTAACACTACTACCAGCATCTGTCTTCCTCTTGAAGATCCATTTATATAATATGGCTTGCTGATCATCGGGCAACTCCATCAAAGTCCATACTTTGTTCTCATACATGGATCCCATCTCAGATTTCATGGCCTCAAGCCATTTCGCGAATCTGGGCTCATCATCGCTTCCTCATAGTTCGTAGGTTCATCATGGTCTAGTAACATGACTTCCGAACATGATTACCGTACCACTCAGTGCGGATCTTACTCTGGAAGACCTACGAGGTTTGGTAGCAACTTGATCTGAAGTTTCATGATCATCATCATTAACTTCCTTACTAATTGGTGTAGGAATCATTTGAACTGATTTCTGTGATGAACTACTTTCCAATAAGGGAGAAGGTACAATTACCTCATCAAGTTCTACTTCCTCCCACTCACTTCTTTCGAGAGAAACTTCTTCTCTAGAAAGGATCCATCTTAACAACGAATGTTTTGCCTTTGGATCTGTGATAGAAGGAGTACCCAACAGTTTCCTTTGGGTATTCTATGAAGACGCACTTTTCGATTTGGGTTCGAGCTTATCAGGTGAAAACTTTTCACATAAGCATCACAACTCCAAACTTTTAAGAAACGACGGCTTAGGTTTCTTGCTAAACCATAGTTCATACTGAGTCGTCTCAACGGATTTAATGGTGCCCTATTTAATGTGAATGCAGCTGTCTCTAATGCATAACCCCAAAGCGATATTGGTAAATTGGTAAGAGACATCATTGATCGCACCATATCAAATAAAGTGCGGTTATGACGTTCGGACACACCATTACGTTATGGTGTTCCATGTGGCGTGAGCTGTGAAACTATTCCACATTGTTTTATATGAAGGCCAAACTCGTAACTCAAATATTCTCCTCCACGATCAGATCGTAGAAACTTTATTTTCTTATTACGATGATTCTCCACTTCACTCTGAAATTCTTTGAACTTTTCAAATGTTTCAGACTTGTGCTTCATTAAGTAGATATACTCATATCTGCTCAAATCATCTTGTGAAGGTCAGAAAATAACGATACTTGCCGTGAGCTTTAACACTCATCGGACCGCATACATCAGTATGTATTATTTCCAATAAGTCATTTGCTCGCTCCATTGTTCCGGAGAACAGAGTCTTTAGTCATCTTGCCCATAAGGCATGGTTCACAAGCATCAAGTGATTCATAATCAAGTGATTCCAAAATCCCATCAGCATGGAGTTTCTTCATGCGCTTTACACCAATATGACCTAAACGGCAGTGCCACAAATAAGTTGCACTATCATTATTAACTTTGCATCTTTTGGCATCAATATTATGAATATGTGTATCACTACGATCGAGATCCAACAAACTATTTTTATTGGGTGTATGACCATTGAAGGTTTTATTCATTTAAACAGAACAACAATTATTCTTTGACTTTAAACGAATAACCGTTTTGAAAACTATTTTCATTGGGTGTATGACCATCGAAGGTTTTATTCATTTAAACAGAACAACAATTATTCTTTGACTTAAAATGAATAACCGTTTTGCAATAAACATGATCAAATCATATTCATGCTCAACGCAAACACCAAATAACATTTATTTAGGTTTAACACAAATCCTGAAAGTATAGGGAGTGTGCGATGATGATCATATCAATCCTGGAACAACTTCCAACACTCATCGTCACTTCCCCTTCAACCAGTTTCTGTTCATTCTGCAACTCCCGTTTCGAGTTACTACTCTTAGCAACTGAACCAGTATCAAATACCGAGGGGTTGCTATGAACACTAGTAAAATACACATCAATAATCTGTATATCAAATATACCTTTGTTCACTTAGCCATCCTTCTTATCCGCCAAATACTTGGGGTAGTTCTGCTTCCAGTGACCAGTTCCATTGCAGCAAAACACTTAGTCTCGGCTTAGGTCCAAACTTGGGCTTCTTCACTCGAGTAGCAGCTTGCTTGCCGTTCTTCTTGAAGTTCCCTTCTTCCCTTTGCCCTTTTCCTTGAGACTAGTGGTCTTGTCAACCATCAACACTTGATGTTTTCTTGATTTCTACCTTCGCGATTTTAGCATCGCGAAGAGCTTGGGAATTGTTTTCGTCATCCCTTGCATACTATAGTTCATCACGAAGTTCTAGTAACTTAGTGATGGTGACTAGAGAATTCTGTCAATCACTATCTTATCTGGAAGATTAACTCCCACTTGATTCAAGCGATTGAAGTACTCAGACAATCTGAGCACATGCTCACTAGTTGAGCGATTCTCCTCCATCTTTTAGCTATAGAACTTGTTTGAGACTTCATATCTCTCAACTCGGGTATTTGCTTGAAATATTAACTTCAATTCCTGGAACATCTCATATGGTCCATGACGTTCAAAACGTCTTTGAAGTCCCGATTCTAAGCCTTTAAGCATGGTGCACTAAACTATCAAGTAGTCATCATATTGAGCTAGCCAAGCGTTCATAACGTCTGCATCTGCTCCTGCAATAGGTTTGTCACCTAGCGGTGCATTAAGGACATAATTTTTCTGTGCAGCAATGAGGATAAACCTCAGATCACGGATCCAATCCGCATCATTGCTACTAACATTTTTCAACATAATTTTTCTCTAGGAACATATCAGAACAAACATATAAAAGCATAGGGAAGCAACAACGCGAGCTATTGATCTACAACATAATTTGCAAAATACTACCAGGACTAAGTTCATGATAAATTAAAGTTCAATTTATCATATTACTTTAGAACTCCCACTTAGATAGACATATTAACGACACCATGTCCGATCGTCACGTGAGATGGAGCAGTTTCAACGGTGAACATCAATATGTTGATCATATCTACTATATGATTCACGCTCGACCTTTCGGTCTCCGTGTTCCGAGGCCATATCTGTTATATGCTAGGCTCGTCAAGTTTAACCTGAGTATTCCGCGTGTGCAACTGTTTTGCACCCGTTGTATTTGAACGTAGAGCCTATCACACCCGATCATCACGTGGTGTCTCAGCACGAAGAACTTTCACAACGGTGCATACTCAGGGAGAACACTTCTTGATAATTTTAGTGAGAGATCATCTTATAATGCTACCGTCAATCAAAGCAAGATAAGATGCATAAAGGATAAACATCACATGCAATCAATATAAGTGATATGATATGGTCATCATCATCTTGTGCTTGTGATCTCCATCGCCGAAGCACCGTCATGATCACCATCGTCACCGCGCGACACCTTGATCTCCATCGTAGCATCGTTGTCGTCTCACCAACTATTGCTTCTACGACTATCGCTACTGCTTAGTGATAAAGTAAAGCAATTACATGGCTTTTGCATTTCATACAATAAAGCGACAACCATATGGCTCCTACCAGTTGCCGATAACTCGGTTACAAAACATGATCATCTCATACAATAAAATATAGCATCACGTCTTGACCACATCACATCACAACATGCCCTGCAAAAACAAGTTAGGCGTCCTCTACTTTGTTGTTGCAAGTTTTATGGCTGCTACGGGCTGAGCAAGAACCGTTCTTACCTACGCATCAAAACCACAACGATAGTTTGTCAAGTTGGTGTTGTTTTAACCTTCGCAAGGACGGGCGTAGCCACTCAGGTTCAACTAAAGTGAGAGAGACAGACACCCGCCGTCACCTTTAAGCAACGAGTGCTCGGCGGTGAAACCAGTCTCGCGTAAGCGTCGCTGCAATATCGGTCCGGCCGCTTCATCTCACAATACCGCTGAACCAAAGTATGACATGCTGGTAAGCAGTATGACTTATATCGCCCACAACTCACTTGTGTTCTACTCGTGCATATGACATCAACGCATAAAACCAGGCTCGGATGCCATTGTTGGGGAACGTAGTAATTTCAAAAAATTCCGCACACGCAAGACCATGGTGATGGCATAGCAACGAGAGGAGAGGTCTGTCCACGTGCACTCGTGAGACCGAAAGCGGAAGCGTTATAACAACGCTGTTGATGTAGTCGCACGCGTCTTCACGATCCGACCGATCCAAGCACCGAGCGTCGGCACCTCCGAGTTCTGCACACGTTCAGCTCGATGGCGATCCCGGACTCCGATCCAGCAAAGTGTCGGGATGAGTTCCGTCAACGACGATGGCGTGGTGACGATGATGATGCTCCACCGACGCAGGGCTTCGCCTAAGCTCCGCGACGATATGACTTCTCCGGCGCAGGGCTTCGCCTAAGCTCATGACGATATGACCGAAGTGGAATATGGTGGAGGGGGCACCGCACACGGCTAAGGAACGATCCGTAGATCAATTTGTGTGTCATGGGGTGCCCCCTGCCCCGTATATAAAGGAGCAAGGAGGAGGTGGCGGCCCAGGAGGCGCGCCAGGGGGAGTCCTACTCCCACCGGGGAGTAGGACTCCTCCTTTCCTAGTAGGAGTAGGAGAGAAGGAAGGGAAGGGAAGAAGGGTGCGGCCCTCCCTAGTCCAATTCGGACTAGGCCTTGAGGCGCGCGCGGCCTGCCCTAGGCAGCCCTCTCTCTTTCCCAGGGCCCAATAAGGCCCAATACTTCTCCCCGCGAATTCCCGTAACTCTCCGGTACTCGAAAATACCGAATCATTCGAACCTTCCGAACTCGAATATAGTCGTCCAATATATCGATCTTTACGTCTCGACCATTTCGAGACTCCTCGTCATATCCCCGATCTCATCCGGGACTCCGAACTCCTTTGGTACATCAAAACTCATAAACTCATAATATAACTATCATCGAAACCTTAAGCGTGCGGACCCTACGGGTTCGAGAACTATGTAGACATGACCTAGAACTATTCTTGGTCAATAACCAATAGCGGAACCTGGATGCCCATATTGGCTCCTACATATTCTACGAAGATCTTTATCGGTCAAACCGCATAACAACATATGTTGTTCCCTTTGTCATCGGTATGTTACTTGCCCGAGATTCGATCGTCGGTATCCAATACCTAGTTCAATCTCGTTACTGGCAAGTCTCTTTACTCGTTACGTAATGCATCATTCCGTAACTAACTCATTAGCTACATTGCTTGCAAGGCTTATAGTGATGTGCATTACGAGAGGGCCCAGAGATACCTCTCCGACAATCGGAGTGACAAAACCTAATCTCGAAATCGCCAACCCAACATGTACCTTTGGAGACACCTGTAGTACTCCTTTATAATCACCCGATTACGTTGTGGCGTTTGGTAGCACCAAAGTGTTCCTCCGTAAACGGAGTTGCATAATCTCATAGTTACAGGAACATGTATAAGTCATGAAGAAAGCAATAGCAGCATACTAAGCGATCAAGTGCTAGGCTAACGGAATGGGTCAAGTCAATCAGATCATTCTCCTAATGATGTGATCCCGTTAATCAAATGACAACTCATGTCTATGGTTAGGAAACATAACCATCTTTGATTAACGAGCTAGTCAAGTAGAGGCATACTAGTGACACTCTGTTTGTCTATGTATTCACACATGTATTATGTTTCCGGTTAATACAATTCTAGCATGAATAATAAACATTTATCATGATATAAGGAAATAAATAATAACTTTATTATTGCCTCTAGGGCATATTTCCTTCAGATTTCACATAATATTGTCAAGCTCCAAGATACCAAGTTCACGCCTAAGTCGACAAGACCTTGCTTCATCCAATGGTTTGGTGAAAATATCCGCCAGTTGCAAATCTGTACCAATGTGATCAATGTTAATATCACCCTTCTCAACATGATCTCTCAAGAAGTGATATCTAATATCAATGTGCTTGGTGCGGAGATGATCCTTGGGGTTCTCAGCAATGTTGATGGCACTTACATTATCACATAGAAGAGGCACATGTCTGTAGGTGATACCGTAATCCTTCAAAGTTTGCCTCATCCATAATAACTGAGTTGCACAACTGGCGGCAGCAATGTATTCAGCTTCTGTGGTAGAGAGGGCAATACAATTATGTTTCTTCGAAGACCAACTTACCAAGGAGCGTCCAAGAAACTGACATGCACCGGATGTGGACTTACGATCCACTTTGTCTCCAGCCCAATCCGCATCCGTGTACCCAATGAGATCAAACTTAGCATCCTTGGGGTACCATAGACCCAACTTTGGGGTGTGAACAAGGTATCTAAGAATATGCTTAACCGCCTTATGAGGACTTTCCCTAGGGGAAGCTTGAAATCTAGCACACATGCATACACTAAACATAATGTCTGGTCTAGATGCACAAAGATAAAGCAACAAACCAATCATAGAGCGGTATTTAGATGGGTCGAAGGGAATACCGTTTGTGTCTTCAGTGAGTGTTATTTTGGTTGGCATGGGTGTCTTACATGGACTAGCATCAGACATACCAAACTTCTCTAGAATATCCTTGAGGTATTTTGCTTGAGACAGGAAAATTCCTTCTTGAAATTG